>UELV01003230.1:9167-28403 GCA_900490015.1 Megastigmus stigmatizans
TCTCTCTCTCTCTCTCTCTCTCTCCCCCCTTTCTCCTTCTCTCTTCTCCTTGCATTAATTTTTTTTTTCTTTTTTTGAAGTCGCAAAAAAAAGAGGAGAAGAATGTGCAAGATCCCATAAATAATGTTTATTAAAATTTTTTATTCTCATCCAATAAAGTTTATTTGCGTTACGGCATATACAGAGGTAGTGGAGAGAGAGAAAGAGTACAAATCGATAAAATATATGACGTCCGTAAATCTATTTTTTAAGCCATTAAAAGCACAAGTATCGTTTATCGCGAGTTATATTTTTTAACTCCGCGATAATAAAAAAAAACGTTGAAAAAATAAACACAGAGAGATGAGAGACACACGTCGAACGCAAAACGACTAAAATTATAACACGCGGCTTATAAATAAAACGTGTGTATGCATACATTGTAAAATAGAACGTGCGAAATGTGCGTCGAATTTATTATTCATTGTTATTTCAAAAGTTAATTTTTGTAATCCCAATAAAATGAATCCTCGCAAATCACATTTTGTTCTCCTCTCGTCGCAAGAGCGTGCAATATCGGGGCAATTTATCTTACGGTGTTATTTTCATTAATTTTCTCGTTTTGTGTACCCTCGTCGTTCCTCGATAAACGTCACCACTTATCCTCGCCAATCGCTATAATAAATCCCCTCCCCTCTCTCACTCCCTCTCTCTCACTCTTTCTGCTGCTTCCCCTCCTCTACTCCCACCACTGTGCTCTTCTCCCCCTCGATGCTTTCACGGGACGACAAGCAATAACGAAAATCTTCTCTCTGTCGTTCCCATTTTCCTTGTCGATTTTTCAAACGAACGAGGGAGAGAAAAAGGAGCGTATAATGCAGCGAACTTTTAAAATTGACGTTTCGCAATCTCGCGGATGGAATTGGCTTTTTGTTAACGATTTGTACAGACTACGTATTTTTCTCTCTGCCATAATCGCATAGATCCGAAACCAGTTAAATTTTTCTAGACTTTTCTGCAGCTCTACTGATCTCTGCATCATCCTTTTTCCAATAACCATTCTACTTCTCTTCTCTTCTCTTCTCTTCTCTTCTCTTCTCTTTACAAATTTCGAACAATAATCCCATAAAGCATATTTGACGTGTCGCGCGCGCGTATTTCGCAACGATTTTCGCAAAATCTCACGTTCCATGCCGTCAACTCGCGAGAAGAGAAAATATACAGCACTGTTTTCAACGTTTCGCAATATCCCTTTGTTTCGCGACATTAAATCCCATTTACCAGCGAGTTTCCAAAGGGAAACATGAAAACACCGGTAGGAACAATAAATTCCCCACACATATATACACACACACGTATGGCTGCCGCAGAGCGAGAAACACGAAAAACACTATGTATTTTCTTGTAAAATAAAAAGACAGAGGAAAAAGAATCTATAGCTGCAGATTCGTCGTATGCATAAATATCGCCAAACACACTATACTCCGACGCGATGCTCGAAAATTTATCGCTCCTTTATGTAATCATATGCAGCGCCATTAAAGTATCAAAGTACATAAAGAAAAGGCGACGGCGACGGAACAGAGAGAGAAAGAGAGATATTATCTTTCGTATATCTCTCCTCTCCTCTAACGTAACAGTGCATCTCGTCGGCAGCACCAGTCCATACACTGTTACTTCATAAAATAAAAGCTCTAAAGTCAGTGGGAAATGATAAAGAGGCCGTAGACGCTGTATAGAGGGGAAAAGGGCACCTCGCGGAGAGTGGAGAGAAGGGAGACGACGTGGGTACCACACACGATCGCACACAATAAATTCCAATCCATAAGACACATCGTCCTGCGATAAGAATCGTGGAAACGGAATTAGAAAATCGATGACGCACACATGCACGCACTGTGTGTTAAACCACTGCTTATACACACGAAAAGAGTCGCCTGCGTTTATCATTCTTTTCCAGGCGTATAAGTACGTGTGTGTAAGAAAATTGTACAGTATGCACGCGGGAATGGAGAAAAACGGCGAGAGGAGGGGTAAAGATATGCGGCTTATTACGCGCGTCAGTCATAATTTTAAAGAAACTCTTTTACTGTCAGCTTCTCTCTCTCCTCTCCTCTCTCCTCCTCCTTCTTTCTCTTCTTTCTAACCTCTTCTTATGAACTCCACTGCTGCGCGAACATATGGATTTTCGTTTTACCCGCGCATTAAAGGAGTCATAAACCGAGGGGGGGAAACGTATTAGCCCGAGATAAATTGTTGATTTATGCTGGTCTCGAGCTTGTAATTTTGCCTCATTCGCCAGAAGTTCAACTTAATTTGCAGAAAATCACGATTTGGAAAATTGCTTTATTTTTGGTTGCAATAACTGTATGTATCGGGACGATTGTCGCATTAAGCATTCAGTATTGATCGACTTCAGCGGAAAAAGAAAGGGAGAAAAGAGCGGGAATAGATTTCCAATAAAAGTTTCAGACATCAGAAATAAATGAATCACTGCCACAATGGGTCTTTTGATTGGGTTATAAATAAAGTGAAGTTTTGACATCCCCGTCGCTGTTGCTACTGCTGCAATGCCACTTGATAATTTACGAGTAACATAGAGTTAGAAGCGATATGTATACTTAACCTCTAAAAAAAGAAAATCGAACTCTCGTCAGTTTTCTCCGGATTTACAATGATTGTCGAGTTGTAGCAAGATGCGATCGCAAAATTCCCTGATCCGTGGAGTCGCCTCCTACGCGTCACACGGCAAGTTGAACGCAAGTGTATGGTGGAGCGAGAGACAAGACAAAAGGCGAGAGAACACGCGAAACCTGTTTTGCTCTGGTGTTAAGATGCGAGCTAAAGGTGTCCCGGGACACGTTGGGCTCCGATTAATGACCGGTTGCTCGAGCGAGAAGGTGCAGTTTTCGTTTCACCTGTCAGCACGTTTTATTCTAACTCCTCATTCTCTATCTTTTGGTTCGCTAGCCTGCAAAATCTAGCATCACTTTTTTCGGTGGCAAAAGTGTTGGCTGATCAATTTTTGACAATCCATTTTTCTGATATAAAAAGTGCCGTTGTGATCTGTAACACTTTTTGCGCGTTCGCGAGCGAAGCAGAGATCGCGCAGGGTAACGTCGCGTTAATCAGACTGCTCGTTACTTTTACGACTATGGCGCATTCGAGTTAGGAAACTTGGCAAAGAAAATATCCTCTATAATTACATAATTGAGTATTTCCACGATCTTATGTAGAAAAGTACTATAAGCCTTGGCACGAGATTTCGGTTGGACCATAATCGGTAATTATAGGTATCAATGATTTGGTTGGGCTGTGAGATTTGCAGCTGTCGAAACTCTTGCATTCGTTCGCGACCCAATTCTTCTCGTTCCAGATACTTGATTACAAACGCTCTTTTATTACACTTTTTAATCTTCGCGTGCGGGTTATTTGTCGTAAAAGTATGGGTGGGGAGGCAGAGAAAGACAGAGAGAGAGTGAGAGAGAGAGAGAAATTAGGTGGAATTAGTCAAGGATAAAAAAGAGGCGGAGAGCTGATAAAAAACGAACTAGAATATAAATTGGCATTTTTGCAATTACAGCGAGGAGAGAAGAAATCAATTAAGCTGATTGGCTTTTTCCTTTTCACCGAGGATCGTTGCTTTGCAAATGGCCATCGTAAATTATTGACGCTGATGTGACACGCGCAGTCGAAACAAAAAAAAAAAAAGAAGGAAAAGATCGATTCGCACAAAAGTAAGTATATTCCACTTTTAATCCAAACGAGTGGAGGCATAGTTGCGAAATGACGAGTTCGCTACATATTAAATATTTAATATTTTCCGCGAGTGTTGGAGAAATACTGTATTTGGTTCGACGGCGGCCATGGAAATGTATGTGTGTGTAACTCTCGACAGTTGGCGATGATAGAAAATTGTCGACAATCGAAACTTGTAAATCTCTCGAACGTGTATTTCCGTGTCAAGAATAATTCCGAGAAACGGCTCAATAGTAAAATGTAGGCTACATTACGGTTATTCTAACCTCAAATTCATTCGATATACATATTTACCACGGCATACATTTTAGAAAGTGCTTCTCTTTTTATCTACCAGAAGAAGTGGATCTCTCAAAATGACGAAATAGATAAAGACAAGGCCAAAATTTATTCATAGAAGGGAAATGGTTTAAACAAAAGTTTATCTTGAATTTTTTTTCGATATACGTAATTTAAACAAGCATTTTTGCTCAACACTGCAAAGAGAAAAATGATTCTATAAAAACTGCTCCAAAATCTCTTTTTCCGTTGTTGAATATTCTCCTTCTCCAGGTAATGGCACTTGCGCATTTCATTCGATTCAGAAGAAACAGAGATGAGATATAGAAAGAGAAGGGGAAGTGTACACAAGAGAGTGGGGGAAACAGGAAGTAAGTGTACATTGAAAGATTGAGGGAGGATGAAGGCGGAGAAAAGTAAGTGGGGGAGAGGAAAAAGATTATAATAGAGTAGTTTGATTGATTGGCGAGTTTATTGCTGCGGTTCTACACGGACATGCCACGATCAACGATGATTTACACATAGTTTGATGTGAGTAATGAGGAGGAAAAAAAGCGTATGTGTGCTATTATGGTAATAAGCGTAGCTTCGACTTTAACAAACTGATTTTTAACTAGTACTATAACTAACTTCGATGCAGCTCACCAAACCGTGAAATTCTACACTTTTTCTCAAGATAAGGGAATAAGAAATAATGTCTTATCTCTCCAAAGTATGAAAAAATGCGTTATCTTCTAACTAAGAAAGAATCATTTTTTTCAATCTGAAAAAAAGGCAGATAAGAAAAGGTGGCTTTGCTATCTCTACGGTTTCAAAGATAAACTAAGGAATTGACGTTGAATTAATAAATCTCTTCGTTTTCTCAACACTCACAAATAACCATTTACCTAAGAATAAATCAAGGATAAAAAAAAACGCTGAATTAATGCAAAGTTCAAGAATCCATTTAAAATTACGTTCCAACAATGCGGAACGAGAATCTTGTACAAATCGTGATTAAAATTTCGCATGAAAAGCAGGAAACAGTTGGAGTCGCGCGAACAAAAGGTGGAGAGGAGATGGGGTCGTTTAAGAAAAAGTTGAATTGGAATAGTTTTCCTTAGTTTTAAGTGGTTTCCTTCCCTCTCTCTCTCTCTCTCTCTCTCTCTCTCTCTCTCTCTCCCTCCCTCCCTCCCTTCCCCTTGCGCGCAGAGAATATCACGCGCGAATCGAGGAATGGAAAATGGGAGTCGATGCCCTGTGCGCGAGCGTTTTTTGTCTCACAGTACCCGTCCTTCAACTTCTTGGGTTATATACACGCTTGGTTATTATTATAAACGACTCTGTAATTTTCCAATCTGTTACCTCTTCTTCGCGAGACAAAGAGAGAAAGAGAGAGAGATTCGCAAAAAAGCCCCTCGTTGAGCGCAAAAGTCGTTAAAGCGCATCATGCGAACCTTCTTTTTTTCTCTTCGCTTTCCTATAGACCCCGGGATATTTGGTATAATTACAATTTGGAAAAAGAGAAACGGAGGAGAAAAAAAAGGGAGGAGGGGGGAGAGCTTCCTTTAAATAGTAGTTCTGAGGAGAAGGAGGGCAAGGGAAAAGGAACGGCTGTGTCTTTTTTAAAATTAACCATCTGCGACTGTGCGGATAAAAGGAAGCGCGTGTTTCGTGTTTTTAAAGGCATCGAACGGAAAGCGAATATTGATTTTTAATGGCTGCTGGAGCTACGATTCGCCGCGCCATTTCTTCGCCACGTACTCTTAACGTATTTCAACAAATTTAATAAATGTTATTCTATTAATAAAACGCGATAAGATCGAACAAAACGCTATAATTAACTTTTTGTATTATCAGCGCGTTCCCTTTCGTTCGGACCATAATAAAAGGCATTTCGCCAAAGTTGAGTTTCTTCCTCTACTTTTTTTTCTCAGCCAGCAGTAATATAGACGTCGACGAGGAATTGATTGCGGCGAATCCAATGAAAGTCACGTGAGCGCCAAAGTTAACGCGCGCGCGAGGGGAAGTACAGCAGGAGGAGGATAAAATTAATCGAACACGCCGCGGCGGCACCAGACAGAAATCGTATCCGGCGCAAATTGGCGGAGAAAATAATTAAGCGCGAGGGGAGGAGAGAGTGGGTGAAAGCAGTGCGGCAATAAACAAATTCGCGCGCGTTTCCGAATAAAAGAGCCTTGATCTTCCGCAATCGCGCAAAAAAGTGTATAGAACGCCAGAGGAGAAATGGACTGGAATGTGTATATACTTTTTTCGAGTTTGGTTACGCGCTCGCAACTTGATATGCTTTTTCAGTGTGCGGTCTGAAAAACTTTGACAGAGGTTTTGAAATCCACTGGGTTCCCTGCTATATATAGATTAACTTTTTTGTTCGTCATTAAGATTATGCGATTGTTCGCGGGTTGGGTTTCTTTATATTATAACGCCTTTCGGAAGATTCGTTTTCTCTTTTGCTCTTTTTACTTTTCGGCCAATCTAGGAGGGTCTCGCCAGCTCAACGACATAATTTTTCCTTTTACTTTTTTCACACCGGCTGTTTATTTAACTGGCGCAATTATGGAAACGATTAGTACCGCGCTCCGAATTTATTTTATCTGCTCTCGATTCGCCCCTGTCCGACAGTTGTGAAAACAATGTGAATAATGTTTGCTCTCGAGGTACGCATACTTATACCATTTATATCTTAAAATGCATTTGCTAAGCGCGTCGTAAACGTTGCTTTTTAAAACGTCAGTTTCTCCTAGTTGAAAAATTTAACTTTTTTTTTACTCTATGGCGAGAGAAAGAGAGAAAAAAGGGTGAACATACGAGTTTACTTTTAAGACCTCTACACGAACGCGAATGCAAACGATTTTTTCAGTTGCCTTTTAAAAGCAAACAAATGGGGTCCGCAGTCTAACGGTTCGATGGAAAATAATAGCTTGCCCCCCCCCCCCCCCCCCCCCCCCCCCGCCCCGAAAAATATCCGCTCCTTTTGCCCGCGCCAATCGCAATATTGTAAACGAGTTGCGAGCGCAAAATGCATAATTGCTTCTTAACTCGCAGTTCCTTTTAATCCCGAAGTCATAAGATGTGTAAGCTAAGATACATTTGTCGCGTTGAGAAAAGCAATTGTTGCGGGGCAGCGATTGCTTTGCACTCAACTTTTTAATTGCCGCACTTCAAATTACCATCTTTGAAAAGTAACGTAAGAGAAAGAAGGAAGGGAGAGAAAAAAAATAAATAAGTAAACTTGCGTAGCATTGCAGGGTGAGTTATTCTAGGAGCATATAGTTATAGAAGTAGCCGTCGCTGCCGCCGCCGCCGCTCTTACAGTTTGTAATTTAGTCGAAAAACTTTTGCCCAGTCACCGGCAATTACCTTTTCGAGCGTTCGAAAACACACATAAAGTTGTGCTTCAAGTTGCATTAAAAAGCGCTCGAGCAAGTCGACATTTAAATTCTCCCTTTCTCTGTTCGCGCATTTTTCTTCTCTTTCCGCATGTTTACTGCTTAGGAATGCAGCGGGGAGAGAAAGAAAAAGCTATAGGGGAGGACGGAATAAAAAGAAGAGAGAGAATACATATTTAGAAATGAAGTTCTTTTAAGTAACAGCAGGCGCGCATAGAAGAGTGGAGATGAGAGGGGAAGGAGAAGAAAAAGGAAGAAGAACGGGCAGCAGGCCAAAGCCATAATTTTACAATGAAGGTCCCTTCGGGCCTCGATTATTATACTCGAGCAGGTAGAATCGAAAAACCTTTGTGAGAGAGCTGACGACTGGAACGATACATAGAGGGAGAGAAAGAGAGAAAGAGAGACGTCGAGAAATGCAGCAACATGGTTACGAGTGTATTATACTAGAGAGAGAGAGAGAAAAAGAGAGGAAAATCGTCGTCTCCCATTTTTTATTCCACCGCTATGATCCCTTTTGGAGGAATTATATAACGCACCTTGTGCTTCTAGCGCATAAATATTTATTTGTCGAAAATGCATCGGTTGGGGTGTGACCTTGAAAGCCTGCTGTGAGAAAGACTTGGTTCGTGGAACAAATTTTTATGGGACTCTCTCCTGCGCACAATTACTGCCTTAGCGACTGGGAAAAGGAGGAGCAAGTTAAACAAGACGCCAAGGGAACTGACCTTTTTTTACACCAAGAATTTTTTTTCTCTTCTGTTTTCGTAAGGTGGATTGTGGATCTACTTCTTTTATGATGAATATAACGGGAGAGTATAAAAATATAAGTGCGCAAGATTTTGGCTTCAACAGGTTCACGCGTCCAGTGAATCACGAGTCCGCAGGTGTGATTCATGCCGGAGAGAAAAAAAGCACACGGCCAACTTAATAATACAGCATTTGAATATTATCGATCGAGTGCTTTATTAAGGCGATAAAAGCCTCTTATCGTGAAATAATAAGAGGATTATTTTACAACAAAAAAAAAAGGAGATTGTAGAAACAGATATAAACGAATCGAATCACTTCTTTCATACACTAATGCTCCAGCCCAAGAAACTCTCGTAACGATATTTCCCAACCTAATGTTATCTCATGCGTGACAAGATACGTTCGAGCGATAAAGTCTCTCCTCTATCCCTCAGAAGAAAATGGACATACATCCGCGTACACACGCTCTTATTACATCAACCGTTCATTAACAAACGCTGCGCGCCACGGGAATGTTAATAGAAAATCTCTCGCGAACACAGTGTTTTACCCTCCCACTCGACTCGTCTCTTTCCTCCTCTCTCGTAATTAATTTAAATGCAATTTTCATAAATTACGGGACTGCAGGTACAGGTAATATCATCTGGAAACTCTCCTCCCTCGCGTAATCACTCGAGACTACGTGGCTATATCTTATTAAAAGATTATCGGACGATCGTCAATATTCGCCAGCCAAGGACGACGTGGAAGGAAGTGCAATTTTACGTTGGAATGCAGAGGATAATTTTTTTTCCATTCGGGTGCACAGTAAAGTGATGATCGCGAGGAGGAAATGAAAAATCTCGACCGAATAACAATGAAAATGGATTTGTTGGTGTAGCGTAGTTTGGAACTGGTTGATGATGCTACATTTTGTGCATTATTGTTTGCGATATTTCGCAAGCAGAAATGAAAAGGTATTTTAGGTTAGTAAATTAATGCTTTATGAACGAGTTGTTTATAGATGTTTTTCTTGTAGGATATAAGAACGGAATGATTAAAGCCTGCAAGATAGAGGCGGACAAGTTTCGTTCCTTGAAAGTATTGATTTATGTTCATTAGCATTGGCAGTTGCACAAGAAGAAGAATAATTGAATATATAATATACTCGGCATATATAGATACATATATAGATATTTATTTCTATGCTACACTTCTCACCAGAGCTCGACTTTATTCTTTTTCCATCCAAATGCGCACCTAAGACAAAACGTCTTCGAAATTCCTTTTTCCTCTTCTCCACTCTCGTTTCTAAAAGGCTGTTTAAGAAAGCAGAGAAAGAGAGAAAAAGGAAAAAACTTCTCCTCGGTAATAATAAATACGCGGAATATCAAAATTTATGCAGCGAGTGCAAGAGTTGAAATTTCCATTTCACATTATTCTGTCTCTCTCTCTCTCTCTCTCTCTCGCGCGCGCGCTCTTGAAACTTTGTTCACCAACCACCCCTTCGAGCCCGTAAACTCGATAACACAAAAAAGAAAGACGAACAGGGAGAGGGAGAGAAAAGAGTAATAAAACGTAAGAGAGTGGAAAAAAAGGAAAAGAGCATAAGACAGGGAAGAGGTGCTAGAAGATATAAGCAAGTCGGAGAGAGAGGGAGACAGGCAGACGAAAAAAGGAGGATAGACTGCAACGACAAAAGCGTGAGAACGAGAGAGATGGAGAGTATGGAGTCTCATTAAAATTCATGGAAAACATCGTAATTACACGTACAATAAACGGAGAAAGAGGTTGGGTTCATTCGTCGCGAATTGCCTCCCATGCCTATGGAGTTAAACTATATATATTCCTCTCTTCTCTCTCTCTCTCTCTCTTCGTTGTTCGCATTGTAGTTGACATAAGCGACAGCTTGACCAGCCAATCCTGGAAAAGCTGCAGCCAACACACAATGCAAACAAAAGTCGCTCGTTCCTCCGATCCGCTGCTGCTCAGGTGCACACCATGTGGGAGTTGTTGCAGTGAGAGACTCGACGATGAATGGCTTGATTTACGGGACGGCGTAAACATTTTGAATTTTCTAACGAACGACGTGGAAAACATCGCATTAAATAGACTTTATTAACTTCGTCTGTTAACGAGGTTGCAAAAATAAGTTACAATCGAGGACATTCTTAATTTGCAGGTTACAAAAAAAAACATATTATCGGGGATTTGTGCTTTATCGAGGGGCCGAAGCTTGATTAAAAATTATAGTGCGGTAATGGGTGTATAGATTAAAAAGTAATTTTCCTTTTTTTATATATGGATGAATTACGGGGGTCAGTAGCGACTATCGTAAATGCATTGTGCTGGATGATGAGATTTTCTTTTCCTACATTATATATATATATATACGAAATAATACGGTATATTGTCCGCGAGTATTCCATCTCCACTTTTTTCGTAACCTCTATAGTCGTCGTTAATAGAAAACTATTATTGTCGCCTTTATGAAACTTTTCGAATTAGTTTTATAGCCACCCGACAAATGGAACTGACATTGCCAACAACTTCGAGCGACTTAATAACTTCCGTTCAATTTAGCTCGGATTAAAATTAACGGTTGTTTATCGATCCTCTTCAGTTGGAATTATACTAGATTGAAAAACTTTCCTAAACAAATCCTTTCTGTCATTTCTGCAGGTTTTAGAGAGACTAACTAGCGATATATTTTTATTACGTAATTCCGTAACTCTCTTCTTTTTTTTCTTCTTTTTTTTCAAATTAGTGGCGTTACCGCAAATCGCTTTTACGCGCGCCAAGTATAAAGACTATCTTTACGAGGTTACGGGCTATAGCGATTTTTAATGCAATATTTTTACACCGCGAAAATGAACGGCGCGAAACATATCTACGAAAATTTAAGGTGAATATAAAAGTCCGGTAAGTTTTATTTAATGGCGCTGCAGATTTTACCGGCGCAAGATCATTATAATTACTGGAATTCTAGTTACTTTAGGGTGGCGGAGAGGGTGGCGTTAGCGGCGATATGGGTTTATACTGTTAAAACCCACAGTGAAAGTCCAGTAAATTTTACTAACTGGCCTCTAGATTTACTGTTAAGATAGTTGTAATTACTGGAATTCTGGACTGAAAACTTTACAGGACAGTCTTGCCCTCCATATATATTCCCTTGATATTATTCGCCTTAATTTTCGTAAATCTGCCCCTTTTTCTGTCAGTGCGAGAGCGTGTATTAGGTGTAAAGTCGAGCGTAACAAATTGTAATGACATTTCCGTTTATTTATGCTACTGCATGTTCGCTTAAGCAAAACTTGCCGGGACGTGTGTACATAAAGTAGAAATAATCTGAGAAAACATTTCGTGTGAAATAAGCTTGTAAAATAATCCAGCGCGTAGCGAGAGAAGCATTCAATTTAATAAATATTTATGACTCCTTTGAAGATAGGATCTAATTCTCGAGTATTTACCAAATACTGGTGCCCATATGTTAAGTATATTTTTGGGCCCAGCAGGTATACAGTCACACATCTGGACGAAAAACCCTTCGAAGATCCTGAGAAAAAAGGAGCTGGGATTCGAAGCTTCGGCCGTGTTCTCCGATGTCAAAAGGATAATTCATATTTATTACCCCCCTATTTTTGTATATTTTGTGTTATTTGTACAAAACTTTCGGACTTATAATGGGAGACTCGTCTTGAAATTCTCCCAACCGAACCTGAAATGGAAGCTTAAACGTTTCAACAATTTAAACTTTTTCAATCTGCACTTTTCGAATACGAACATACTATAATTTGCTTGTAATGCAGAGAGAAGTTTTAATTAACGTAAAATATACACTGGCGCCGCGAATGACGAAATTACCGAATAAACAAGAAAAAGCTTAGCTCGCGTGCGCGCGAAACTCAATTCTTTTCGCCGAGTTTTAATTATTAGCTTCGTAACTTTGAAACGTGGTTAAATTATTTAAATTAAAAACAAGTTTTCACATCGGGGGCTCAAAGCGAATTTTTCTCTCATTTTCGTATATAATGCTTTGCAATTCAATGGGCGTATTAACTTCGACAATTTGCATAGAATTTTTTCTCTCGACCAATTTTTTTTTGTTCTTCCACCTTTATTTATATTTTAATAACATGAATGCAGTACGCGCGGACCGCGACGCTTAATTGAGTCTCGAAATAATAGGATTGAATTTTTTAAAAACGAAATATTCCCTCTCCGCGTGGGCACAAAAGCTCTCTCTTTGTATCAACAATATGTATTTACATAAAACTTGATTAAGACCGAAAAGAATTTAAATTGGATCGTTTTTAACGCCAATCGGTCCCTTAAAAAGAGAGAAAGAGAAAGAGAAAGAGAAAGAGAAAGAGAAAGAGAAAGAGAGAGAGAGAGAGAGAGAGAGAGAGAGAGAGAGAAGTGTTCACAAGCCCCTTGGTTTAATTAGCGTCGTGAGCACTGACCTAACCTCGACATGTGCGCGAGTTTAAAATAACTTTGCAAAAACTGGCTCGAAAAGAAAAAATAATGGCATTGATCTAACAGGAGAAAGAGTCCGATATATAAAAGGAAAGAAAAATAAGCGCGTGTGTGCAAGGCAATTTTTCCCCTCGTGGCATTACAAAACCACCACACGTTCGATTCCTCGAATTCAACCTACTTTTCTCTCTCTTTCGCCAATAAAAGTTCCGTAACATCTGATCTCCGAACATCGAAGGAAAACGCATCGAATCATCGCGATTTCCAAGAAAAACCATTCCCTTATAAAAAAAAGAACAAACTCTACACCACTGGATCTATAGAGCTGAGGAAAACCATCAAGTTACGCGTAACAAAAAGACAGATTAACCTTTCCAGGACTCATCGATAATCTTCGAAAAAAAAAACTGTGCGCTCGTTTGATCGAGAGAGCAGCAGGAGGTAAAGAGAAAAAGAGAGAGAAAAAAAAGCAGTCGCGTGTCTTCAGAAGCTCGTCGCCTCTTTTATATCTCTCCCGCATTTTCCCTCCGCCTCCTCCACCCACCCCCTCCCTCGCCTTTCATCGTGCGCTTCCTTCTTTTTTCTCCCTCACACTCCCGCGCGTTTTCTCTCCATCAAGGGTCTGGTATTTACATTCAGAGTGCTTTGTTAACCTCTTCCTCCTGCTCACCGTGGCTCTTTTCATTTTTTTACCCTCTCGTCTGTACCGACACATTACAATTTAAACATGTCTCTCTTGTCTTATTCCTCACTGTTATTAACTTCTCCATCTTCGTCCACCTGTCTTATTAATTTCTGCGTCTTTGATAGCTTGTTTTTCAGCTTTTACACATACATTGCGCACACACACGCACACACACACGCACACACACACTGGAGAGCAAAGTTAAGACTCAATTGTTTGCTTGCATTTGGCAGGCGCAACAAGACTCGCGCGCATGTAATTAACCCATTTTTCACTGTCGCAATTAATTGATTAATTGCCACCGCGAGGCTAGACAAATCGCCGGAATTTCGAAAAAGAAAAACAAAAGTGTGTAAAGCTGCTGCGTGAAACTTTTTTGTTGCCACACACACAAGTGTCGTCATCGCCCTGTTTATTTATATGTTTCTGTTTATCTTTCAGCATCGCGTTCGCGCAAGAAAACAGCTGTAGTAACAACACGATCGTCCACCTCATTGTTATTATCGACCGATCCGTTCATTGCGTTTTATTAATTTCGTAAGCACCGCGTGCACTCGTGTACCGTTATTAAACCATTTTCCCGATATGCACTTGTATACACGCACACGCATGTAAAACTTGACTACGACGTTTCCACGTTCTCTTCCACACAAATAGGCACACAAGGGATCCTTATTTATTTGACATGTCCACGTTCACGGTAAATCTACTTTATTCCTTTTAAATTACCTAAAAGGAAAAAGAAAGAGGAAAAAACGAGTCCCTCTTTTTTCCGTTATAACTGCCAGCCGTAACTATTTCTCAACCACTTTGAAAAGAGAAAAATTATTGTTATAAAGCGACGGATATAAATTCTTTCTCTGGCTACGCCTCGCGCGCACGGCAATAACAACAAATAACTGGATAATCATTTTTAATTTGCTCGAGAGTCGATGAAATTATGTATATTCCAAGCGTATAATGAGTATTTGTATAGATCGACTGCGGTAATAAGTCTAACGCTAATGTCGATAAAATTAAAATGATATAATTTGAAATACACGCATCGATACTCCTAGAAAATTTCTTCTCGTACAAATTACGATAGAGAGAAAAACCATAACCGATCGATATTTACCGTCTACACGGTATGTACATTACACTCGCGAGTATGTTCCAACCGTCCATTATATTTGCTTATACCATCGCAAATAGGTACTAAACTCTCATAAAACCTATAGTCAGTTTTTAATTGACGTTTTATGCCGCGGCCTTTTACAATGCTTGATCAACTCAAAGCAATCACAAATAAGAGAAAGATCGAAGACGGTCAAGTGAAAAATTTCTTAATTACCAACTTTTTACAATTGAAACTACACTTTTCATCGGTCGTAAACGAATAATTATTATATATATATCCACGATCGTTACGTGCAGCGCGCGAGCTCAATTTCAATAAAACCCTCACCGTCGGCTAGAGTCTCGAGTCGCTTAATCCAATCTTATCGGTCGTTGGTGCCGCAGTCAAAGTCGTACAATGAATCACAATGGCTATAATATAACCGGTGCACCCCCATCCACGCGTTTTTCTTTTACATGACTATAAAAAGCATAGATCGAGGTAAAGAATCTCTTAAACAATTTTTTAATTGCCTCCTCCTCCTTCTCTTCGCCATGAAAACTAATTACCGCCTGCTCGCAAGAAAGTGCAGCAGTGTCTGTGTCTCGCTCTAGTGTATACAGACACTTGCGCGCAAGCGCTAACAGTGCCCTCGTCGAACGAAGAGAGATACAGAGAGAAAGAGAGAGAAGAGAGAGAGGAAATTAGTTTCAATTATCGTCGAGTCAAGAATAATCGAAAACGAACTCTTAACGCGATATTGAGAACGAGGAGAAGAAAGGAGGATATGAGGGGAAAGCAAAAAATAGGATATAAACGGAAAGAAATAAGAAAAAGAGAGAAAGACAGTGGGATTATTAATGTAAGTTTAACTAAGTGGTGAGGTGTTCGTACAAGCTCTCAGTGCTGTCAAATTTTGAATCTTGTAGTTTGAATTTTGTGAATCGACGGGAGAGAAAGAGAGAAAGAGAATAACCAGACCAGACCACATAATATTCGTGATTATGCGCTGTGCAAGTGTTTTAAAACATTTTTAAGAGAAAATCGAAAAATGATAGGTAATTTAGTATTTTTAAAATAAACGATATATCTTATTTCTAGTTTCTGAAAAAAAAAACTCTGTAATTCGAATCCGCCAATGCAAAGAATAAAGTTTGATAAATCTAAAACAAATAAGTCTTTCGAGAAATCAACAACTGTCCGAGCCAGATGAGAAAAGGGTAAAGAAAAACAATGAAGAGACTGGATGAAGACAAGACGAGAAAAGAATTCGAAATTAAAGGAGGAAGAAAAGAAGCTCGGCGATGTTATAAGTTTATGATATAAACAAGCCTTCGAATAAAGATAAATATTAGTGTATCTGGCATACATCAGGATCAGAAAAATCGTAGGAAAATAAACCTCCAGAGGGAAGCCGTAATTCAAAGCATTCTAAATTTAATTGTATCAAAGGCTGAGCTATTGAAATTTTTCATGAATAAAATAATGTGAATTCGGTGCTCTACTTGTATATTCCCCAAAATAAGATGTACTCAAAAGTACAGGGCTCCCGAACATATATATTCCGGTTCAATGCCTAACGCGCATCGAATGAAATTTCAAACATTCAAAAACTTACGAAATTCCATATACAGAAAACGTGTGTTCCATGTGGAACAACCTTTATAGCTACTTTGAATTTAAACAAGTGGCTCCCGTGCCCCCAAGTCTAAAACAATCTGTTATTTTACACTTTTACAAGCAAAGTTCACAGCGATTATTATCGATCAACGACGGCAACAAAAAACCCAATATTATATTAACATACAAATTTCAAGAGTCACATTTCAGTATCGCATATCCCTTGACAAAAAAAAAAGATCTAAACCTTTCCGCTCCAGATACCCATTTCACGGAATCAAACTATTCCACATTTACCGCAGAAATTATCTGGAGAATCTAAATTTTGAGTGCACACCCCCCGAGAGTCCTGGTATCCTCCGAAATTTGATGCCCCCGCAACATAATAACGTCCGAAGGAGGAGAAAAAAGGAAGAAACGAAACAGAAAAGGAAAATAACTGATATGAACAATAAACACAAGAGACAGAGGAGAAAAAGAGAGAAGAGACGAAGACACACAACCCAAGGGAACAGATGGTATTACCTGACCTATACTCTTTCTCTCTCTCTCGCACACACACACACACACACACATAATCGTTCTAGCTTATAGTTTTTCAGTGCGCCTCAACGCCAGATCGACTAGATACCGAAGGAGAAAAAGGAAGGGCCAACTCCTAACCTTCAACAAGCGTGACCAGAAACCGGTTTCTCTCCCTTTTTCTTTTCTCTCTCTCCCTCCCCCTTTCTAGAAAGAGAAACACGTACACAAGGAATCGACGGTAGAGCTTTTCTGTCTCCTTTTTCGAGGGAGGGCTTTTAAAAACTCGACTACTTCGTATATAAAATGAAGGAGAGCAGAGCAGCAACTTGGGATATAGCGAAAGGGGCTCCCGAATTATGTTAATGAACCGCCACCTTTAAAACCTATAAATATGATAATCCGAACGGGGTGAACGTGTATTTTTCCCTTTTCTCCCATTGCCGATCGTCACGTTGCAATTTGCTTAGCAGATCCATGTTAATGTCGGAACGATGTGCCTGCGAATATATATATATATATATATGCGAATGCATTTTTGATTTACAAAAGTTCCTTTTGTACCGAACATGTTTGAGAGGTTAGGTTGCATAGCATGGTGAGAAAAAAAAACTGATTTCATCCTCCATCTTTTCATATGGATAATCGCAAAGCTCGATATATAAAAGAAGATGACAGGACACAATTATCCGCCATGTTTTCGAAGTGATCCGCATTATATATTTAAAGCTCAGCTTTTATTTTGTACAGAAACTTTTTTTTCAGTATTCGGAAATTAAATTTTTCCTTTTATTTTTATTCAACGCCCCCGCGCGCGAGTTTTACAATATATAACAAGCGGGGGAATGTCAATTTAGCTAAAAGCAAATGCGCTGAAAGTCTTTTTCTCTCTCTCTCTCTCTCTCTCTCTCTCTCTCTCTCTCTCTCTCTCTCTCTCTCTCTCTCACACACACACTCCGCGCGCATTATTTTTTCAGTACTTCATGAAAGTGGCTTATCGACTGCGGCATTCGAAATGCGCGCAGAAGCGAATGGAAGAATAATGTCAAAGCTGACACATTTTCGTAGACGCACAGAGAGAGGCTCTTTCTAAAAGCCTTTTTTGCGCTTGCGAAAAGGAAAACGTCGTGCGCAGTGTAATAAAAGCGACAGACAGAGATAGATAGACAGAAGAGAGAGAGAGGGAGAGAGAGCGAGAGAAAAGTCTTGTTAACCGCTAGACGCGATTTTCAATTTACTTTTAATGCGTTCCTCTCCTCCTCTGACGCTAAATCGAAATTTACGATAAACCAATATTTGAACTAGGGAGTGGGCGGGGGTGGAGCTGGAGAAGTGGAGGGGCAGTCGCTCGCCAATACACAGTCGAGAGCTCGAAGAAGCGTATGCGGGAAGGACGGAAACGTAAATAATTGAATTACGAGTAATAATCTCGCGACAGATTGTTTCCCAAACGGATGAAAGAACGAACGACGTGTGTACGAAAATTGGCAATTCGATTGATTTCGAAATTTTATGTTTCATGAAGCGTCGTTCTTTATAAGTAAATTTAGATACTTCAAACTTTTTCTCGATTTGTTCGCGCGTACATTAAACTCGGGAAAACTTTGTTTTTAGTAGACTTTTCGAATGCACAGCGTCTGAAAACCCCATTTCTGGACTTTAATCTTTTTATTTATATCGCACAACGCGAACGCTGAGATTTTCTATTAGCGTATCCTCTTTTTTTTCTATTTTCGTGTGTATACCTCCTAACATCATTAAAAACGAACGCTCGGACGTAACCGAAGCCGCGAAAGTTTCAACATATGTAATTTAATTATCCCCCAACACACACACACACACAAACGCACGTACACACACACACACACACACACACACACACACATACTAATAGAACCTCAACGATAACTAAACTTTCATGTATATATACATATATACATGAATGCGAGCATGAAAGAAAAGAATTCGTCGAGTAAGCACGTCACTTGGCTTTCGCAATATGCGCCGCGATCGAATTATGCAAAGAGAGCGAGAAAGGACTCTTTTTCTCAAGGCGACAACTGTTAAAAAACTTTCTTAATGTATATAACGAGAGTAATAATTTTGGAAATTATATTTTCACGATAAGTATAGTCTGCCATGAATCGTTATTATACTGATGGAGTAGACCGGAAATGAGATTTAGTTGAATTTCATAATGGATGAATAATGGCCATCGTTGCAGCTAAAACGATTAGTCACTATATACACACACGAATGCAGCACACACCAACTTGCTAGTTCAATTATACGGAATGAATAATAATCTTTCCGAGTATAATGCGTTTAGTTGCGTGTATATTGCAGCTACACACACAGTTATACAGTAATTTGAAATTGTAATGAAAGAGAAGAAAAGGAAGAAAGACACAGAAAAGTTTTTTAGAGCCTTGGAGACGGAAGTACATCGAAGTGATATTTCGGCGAGAGAGAACCGGAATGTCACTTTCTAAACGACACACAAGTACACACACACACACACACACACACATGAACACACGCAAGACATGGAAAACGATTTATGTATTTCGGCTGGTTTCCAACTGCATTCCACGACCCCGCGGGAGATAAGATCTTTTAAATTAAACGATTATACTTTCAAAACTGCTTAACTTCGGGAAAAACAGGCTCTATACTGTATAGAACGACCTGTA
>UELV01003235.1:0-11153 GCA_900490015.1 Megastigmus stigmatizans
ATATATATATATATATATATTCAACTTTTTTGCGTATAGTCGCAATGATGCGTGTAGTCCTTCCATTAAATACATGTATAATATGTGTGCCACCCGCTGAGGTTCGTTTGTTTTTTCGAGTTCCGATCAGGTCGACACTCCCAGTTTGCCTCTGCAGTCTTAATTTCTCTCGCTTGGCGCGATTAATTTTTTACTTATTGTCCGCGGCCGACTGCAGTCGCTCTCATGAATCACTTTGTGAATCGGCGCTGGAGCGAAATGGAAAAGCCAAGTGTTCGTTTTGCGCTCGATTAGTCTTGGGGATTTATTCTGTCGGTACACATACGCATGTATCGTTTCTCTTTCAAGCCCTGGTTGTTTTCACTTTTTCTTGGCATGATGTCAAATCGCGATGAAAAGTCGCTTACCGGTGCCAATTCTATCGGAATTACTAATGTGTCTTGCTCTGGGTACTTTTTTTATTTGGAGGTGATCAGTAATTAGATTAAAAGACATTGAAATGCTCTTTGTTAGAGTACTAATTCAATTGAACTTCAATTAAACCGTCTCAGAAAAAAACTGCTCATGATTAACTTCCTGCACCTGCAAAAGAAACTGCATTTGTCCCTCGCTCGGCTCAATACTTGATATTCCTCCCGTCGAGACACCGATTAAGCGCTCGAAAATCGCATCGCAGCCATAACTCATTTGGTAACAAAGTTGGTCCTCGGCTCAGAGCAAAAGTTCTGCTCTCGGGGAGTTCATAAATCGAGCTGCGACGTATCAGAATTCACAACACCAAAATTATGTCCTTTCGGCGGCGGCGCACGTGACTGGAGTCGCTTAATAATTATTTCCATGATGAACGAAGTTGGCTGGAACTCGTTTCTAAATCGGATAAGTGCAGCTGCAAGAGAAGGCATGTGTGTAGAGTCTACCCGAAAAGCAGTTTGACAAGGCGCAGGGAATTAAAGACGGGCTGAGCTGAGATATGAGAGAAAGTAATAATGGGATTCGCAAGGTGTGTAGTATTGCGGTTTAATCTCTTGTCGCCGTGACGAAATGTCCGCGTCCTATCAGCTGCAGTGACAAATTGAATTCCGCAATTATTTATGCATCTGATACAAGATATTTATGATAATTTTGTGGCAGCTGAAGTGGTTTCCTTTATTTGCGTGTGCCTATAATCAATTTATGAAATGTTATTCGTGATTCTACCACTTGGGACTCGATTCAAGAAAGTGTTTACAAAAGGTTAAGAAAATTGGTCTGATTATGTTGGCTGTTGAATCACTTCCTATAAGTAGCCCTGGAAATTTATACCTGCATTCCCTGAATCCTGAGCTTTACGATTGTGGCTGACAGTTTGAAAAAGGATCGCAGGAGGCGATGGTATACACAACGACCTCCAATTTCCTAAGTATCTCCGAGTTTGATTCCACGTTTCTCGAACTTTCCAAGGATCCGCAAAGCGTTGAGCCACCCACATTTGCACATTTGCATGGACATTACGAAGAGTAAAAAGAGCAGAAACTGGAATCAGTCTGCCCTCAGCTCGAACTGCCGGTAAATATTTAAATTCCTCGAAAATGGATTTTTCAATAACGATATAAGAGAAGAGGCGCAGCTCGTACCTTTGGAGTTAATTAAAAATCTGCCGAATTCTCACGGCGCTCGTCTCGACTGGATCGAGAGCGAAGAAGTAAAGCCAAGGCGTGGCGGTGCAGTGCAGGTTATTCAATGAGAAAAAGGAGCAAAGCAGAGTCGAGCAGAGCAGAGGCGAGCAAAGAATCCGAGACTGAACCGCTTCTCTCTGAACCGCTGCTGATCGCGATCGGCAAGAGAAAAAGTCCGGCGAAGGGTAAAAAAGGAAAATGTGCGGCTCGGCCTCGCCAAAAAGACATCGTTCGATGAACTCGCATCGGCGAAGATGAGAAGAAGAGAGGGGGAAAGGCCCTTACCTCCTGCGCTGGAATATTTGGCCGCGCGGTGCACGTATCTGTGTGCCTGCAGTGCCTGGGTTGGTGCAGTCTTCGCCGCGGTGTGTACTTGACCGGCAACGCGAGCCTTTAAATCATAAGGGTAATCTCAAGAGAATATTTAGATTTAAAAAATTCCTCGGGGCTTGGTTTTTATGTACGCTGAGCGCAAGCAGGTTTAATCGGTGTTCGAAACTCGTGCTCGAAACTTGAGTTTGTCAAGGAAAAAATCTGCAATTTTCGTTTTATAACTATACTTTCGGTTGTATTTTTGTCGAAGTTATATTTTCTGAATACTTTTAATCGATAATATTTGTACTGAAACAGGTATTATGTTTCTTATTTTTTTTTCCGCATAATTTTTTATTATATTTATGCTTTAATATAATGATTTGTTTTTGTTAGAAATTTTTTGTTCAATTCTACTTATTCCTTAAATTTTTCTTGATAAAGAAGCTGCATCAATGCTATAATATGATTTACCTGAAATATAATGTAAAGGTATGAAATCTTTCTGTCCATTTGGAGAATAAATTATCCATTCACTATACATAAAATGTCTATCCAGAAAAAATTTCTTGATCCGCTATTATCGATACACATTTTTCACAGCAAACTTCCGTTTTTGCCCATAGCTCGCAAAATGTCCAAGTCCTCGTTTCTCAAGTCTCGTCGCAGCTGGTGTACTTTATTGCCTTCGATTCATGCCCGATATCTTAGAGTCACCGCAGCCACATCGATGTCGCAATCCGATTCGATCGGCAAGCGTCTTTATATGCATGTGTGCACATGAGGTCCGGTATTACGAAATAACGTTCGATGTTCTCCAATGTGTAATGCTTGCGAACGGTAAAAAGCCACTCTGGCAGAATCGCCGAGAAATATCGCGCGGTCTCGTCTTTCTGCTACACGAGACTGCATGTGTGCAGCATCTCGCTCGCTGCTGCTGTAGTTTTCATATTTTCTTTCTCTTTTTTGATTATTTTTATCCACGCTCTCTTCGATCGGCCTCTCGTGTACTTGCTGACCGGTTTTTAATACGCTCCTCCTCCGTGGCGCCGCGCATGCACAGATTCTCTCTCTTTCTCTCTTTCTCGTCGTTTTCGGCGACAATTAATTTGCGATAGAATTTATTTCATCTGTGTGGCGATAGCTCATCCAATGTTTGCTTTCATGCGCCACGCATGCGAGATTAACTCGTTTTATCTATCGACTTTATTATTGGATCGGCTGACCCAAAAAAAAGTTATCGGAAAGGGTTTGAGTTTGTCTATAGTTTTTCGCGTAAAATAACTTGATACGTTTATTTTACGCTATATATTGGATTCGTAGTATAACCAACTAATAAGGTTTATGTCGTTTATTTTATTCATTTTAGTTCGTTTTATCAGAATTATTAAAATCATATTATGAAAAAAAAAGCAAGTTTAGTCAGTATCGATTAAAACCGTATAAAAGATATTGAGACTCAATCACTCGAAATAGTTTTCAAATATAAAATTAATTTGTTATATGGTACATTTGTCCAGGATTAGACGTAATAATGGAGAGATGAATGTAATAGAAAGCTACTCTCGTTTTCTTGGTAAAAATGTATCATTATAGTAGAGATAATTGTAAACCATTCAATAAAAATACAAGTTATTCTGTACATGTATTAAGTTAACGCACCGCTACTGGTTCAGATTTAAGAATTTTTTCATTCAACGAAAATTCTGTGTGCAGCACAACTCCAAGTACTATATCAGTGAATATGGAGGTTCATCGTTCAAATATGCTCAAAGCCTTATAAATCTCGCTTGTACCCCACCACAAAAAGAAGAAATAAATTGAAGTACGCTGCAAAAGAGTGAGAGAGAGAGAGAGAGAGAGAGAGAGCGAACCCGATTCCGGGACTCTTTCAAAAACTAATCGAACGTCCATCGGACGATCGGTCGGCGATCGTGCCTCCCGATTCCAGGCCATCTTTCTCCCTCTGTAATTGGAATCGATGCTCGAAGCTGTGTAAATGCGCCCAAGGAAGTAGTTGTCAACCGATGAAGCGCCGATAAGGCCGCTTCTACTAGCATGGAAGCGGCTCGCCGTGCGGATCGATCCTGTTTTACATCGATGTCGAAGGGAAACACTGCGCTTAATATGCGCCGCGCGGTCGCGCACTTATATACCGATACGCGCGCGTACGCGAGCTCAGACTATTTTTCCATCCGATCCTCGAATTAAGAATCGATTATCGGCCGCGATGCGCCGATGTATTTGCGCGAATTAAGTTTGCGTCTGAGATTTTTCGATGCTTATCGGCCGGTATATGTGTGTACGCGCAATTTGCGAGAGCCATGCGCCTTGGCGAATCCGCGTGTTGGCTCACGAGCAATAGAAGGGGGATGTGTGCAAATTACATGGCTCGTCGAGAGAAAGAGAGAGCGAGAGAGAGGTAGAGCGGTAAAACACGCATTATGCGCCGGTATTATTGCGCGTCTTCTAGTCTTATTTGCGCGACGACGCTGACTAGACGTTAATTTATGATCTTTCGAGATGGCCAAGCTGCGATTATTTAAATTGCGCTTGGCGCACGCACCACCTGATTATATACGCGTGCAAATTTTTTTGGATCAACGGTGATTTCTTCGATGTTTAAATTACAAAAAAAAAAACCCGGTGAATTACCGATATTTGCTAAAAGGCTGCCGCCAAATAAGCTGACTATAGAATTTTTGCCTGAAATTCTGCATCGGTGGGTGTACGTGCGAGGCATGCTATAGTCACGTAAGATCGTTTTCGAGTTGCAGCAAAAAAAGTATCAAGGATTCGGACTCTGGTGAATTGCATCATTATTCGCTATCCAAAAGGAAGTTATCCGTATATGTGAATCGGCGAGCACATGCGTATTAAAGAGACTTTCGTCACTGAATTTATTGGGATTTGCTTGCAGAGACGCACGCAATGCCGTACGTTGCGCGCATATGGGGAACTTTCCCTTACGGATCGATGCTTACGCATATTCAACACATGATTACATTACTGTAGATTTTGAAAAATTGACAAAGCAAATCGAATTTAACAATAGTTGGCAACCGAACGCTATCGATGTAAAGTAAACAAATTAATATTCAGACTAGAATTTACAATAAAGAAACAGAATATGTTCAATCGAGAACGAAGAACATTAAATTTTGTGGAAATTTATAGCTTTTTTTGGAGCTCCCAATATAAAATTACTCCAAAGCAATCCTCTTTATCTTTACGATGTTACAAAAGATAAACTGCGTAGTGTTTATTAGCAATAAATTAACGCATCGCCAATTATATCTAATCAACTTAAGTGCCAGGTTCGCTTCAGGATAATTAAAAATCGTAAATTTCGTTTTCCGCAGGTCTATCCTTTCCCGCTGCAGGGTAATAATGAAGAACTAACTTGGGCGTCAAGGGCGAATCGGCAATTACACCTCGGCAACGACCGATAAATCGCCCATAGCAGAAAAAAGTGCGACCAGTACTTTCCCTCGGTCGAGCTATATAACGAAAACATCCTCGTAGCGCCTCGTTCTCGTTATTTCAAAATATTCGGATAAAGATAAGTTCGCGGTGATTCGGTCCTGTATACACATATACACAACTATAGCCACATCCTCGAGGAAAAACGCGAGTATATACCGATTTAACGATCGCGCGCGGGCTGTAAAATGCCTCTCTGCGCACATACACTATAGCTTATCGCCATAATATTTATACCTCGGATTAATGCAAATCAACGCGCCGCGGCGTCGCGTCGCGCGAGTGTCCCACGGGGAAATAAATTTTAATGCGACTGCTCGTGTCTCTTCGCGCACAATACACGTAAAGAGAGAGAGAGAGAGAGAGACTTTTATCGTTACGGCTGTAATCGTAAATTCAATTCTCTTTGCCTCTCGCGAAATTGTGTTTTTCGCGATATCCTTTGAGGCTATAATGCAATAATAATATAATGGCGTATACGCGGAGAGCGACGAAACAAAGCCGCGCAGAATAAGTAGACACGCGCGCGGCAAACGGTAGCCGGCCCGTAGCTCTAATACGGTTTCGACTGTGTGCTTCATAGCAGATGCATCGGGAGGAAAGAGCAAACGCTTTCGAGAGCGCACGAATCTCGGTGCAGGAGGTTGAGGGAGAGAGAGAGAGAGAGGAAGAAATGATAAAGATCGGGGCTTTGGCGCGAGAGAAGAAGGACGTGTGCACAGCCTTTTCTCACAATTAGTTTATCGCCTGTTCCGCGCTCTCTTATATACGTCCGAAGTAAAACACGTGCACCGTGACTCTTCTAGCGCGAAGCTTCACTGTTGTGTGCAGCGCGCACCTCTCTTTCTCTCTTTAGAACGAGAGATAAGAAATACGAGGACCTTTGGCTGTTACAAGCGCGGCTCTATGCTCGATTATCAAATAAAGGGGTAAATTGGATTTATTCGGTGTCGTATACTCCTTTTTCCGCATTGTTTTTCATCGCGTTCTGTAGATAAACGAACGATGGGTTTGAACTTTTGTTATAAACTTGGAATTTTAATCGCTCGCAGTGGTACATCATTAACGATATACCAAGCTATACACAAAAAAAAGAAAATGAAACAAAAATATTATTATCAGAATACTTGTACATATTACAATCGCATATTTCAATCATCAATTCAATCGCTATAAAGCAGGATCAAAGGTCTCGTAGAAAAGAAGGCGGGTCGCAGAGTATTAAGCGAAAAGCACCACATCCGTGCGGCAGTTGGGCATAAGCTCCGGCGCCTAAGCACTAAACACATATACACACAGACACATAGACACACACGTACACGGAAGCCTCGCCTTGGCGCGCGATCTACCGCACTGACCCCCTTATTACGAATCTCCGTTAGGATATGTACACAGACTGAGAGAGCGAGAGAGAGAGAGAGAGAGAGAGAGAGAGGCCACTCGACGTTGCTGCACTTGGCGGCTCTCTATGTAGACTCGCGTGCCTCGCGTTCCCCGCACCGCGAGCGCATAATCTATGCATCGCACAATGCATCCTTATGCGGCATATTTCCGATCCCCATCACCTTGACCATCGCCGCCGCAGTGCCGCCGCGCACACTTTCACGCTTTTGCGCGCTCTGCACGCACGCGTCTCTCTATCTGTGTGCGTGCGTCTGTGTGTAGTAGTAGAGGACGAGGGAAAAGGAGAGCCTCGCGTTCTCTTTCTTCCGCGCAACTAGTGTGTGTACGCATAGCCGAGTTCTATATATTATGGCGCTATTATAAACTGACTTTTGTTCTAGCTGCTCGTATATATATATATAATGTGGGTACATTGGGATCGCGCGACTTTTCAAGATCGCGATAAATATACGCGTGAAAGTACGGTGACGCCGCGCGCACTGACGTTCTCATGCTTACTCGGCGATATATTGTGCGTGTGTGCGATATCGTTGTAGTCAGATTTTTTGTTACTTTCGCGCAGGTATAGCAATAAGTTTGATGTGGCCGATATAGTGCTTGTGGAGGATCCAGGTACGCTGAACTCTTTAGTGCGACGTCACTGTGGATACAATGCCTTATATATTTTTTGGACTTGTGCGTGTGTGACGTCAGAGCGTCGAACGGGTTTCCCGGTGCTATATTGCTGCTGCGCAACTTTTTCAGCAGCTCCCGCGATGCTTTTATTATTATTTTACGCTGTAATACAAAAGTGGCCACGCTGGAGAATTTATGCCATTTGCTCTCAACGATTTTATGCCGATGCTTCGAACTGTAATATTTATTTAAATACGTTTTTTTTTTCTTTCCATAAAACTCGTTTACTCGCCAATTATATCGAATAAAAGAGAAGTATCGAGGCCACGCGGTAAACAATATTACAGCCGATAGACAGGGATTTCATCAAATCAATTACGTAAAAGGCATGCAAATTAAAAATCTCTTATTGCCGCGCGCGGTAAAAGCAGCTCTCGTGCACTCGCGCGAGCGAGCGAGAGTGAGAGAGAAATGAACCGCGGCCAATAATCTAAACTGCAGCGAGCTGCTCACCGAGCTGTGCAGCAGAAGGAGCGATCGATGCCAATTCTCATCCTGCCGCGGCGTCGTTCCGCGTTTTATTATTAAAATATATAGGTAGAAGGAAAAAAATCACCATTTCGACTGGTTGCTCTGTTGGCGCTTACGTAAAACGAGGGAAATTTCATTATCAATAACGGTTAATTGCGTCACAGGCTATTAATATCCATTAACTCTATTATACACGGCTCGGGAAAGATCTAGTGTACGTAACGAATCGGGCGGATCGGTGTCAGCGCGCGCGACTCTTTACCTCCCATCGACACCTTTTCTCCGTTATATATACGCCGATAGAACGAAATACAATGCGGAGTGTACCAAATATAATGGAACTAATTTTCCGGTGCAGCATTCAATTCCAGTCGCACGCGCATTCGATATACGTGTATATATACACTCGATTGGGAAAGGATGTTTCTGTTTCTCTCCATTGATTTTTTTGTTTCGGTTTGTCGTTTATTTTTTCTAAACACCGTCTAGTTCGTTTCCTCCTCTTGTTTTCATTTCATGAGTGCAGCACTGCTCGTACAGAAAAAGGTTAAATGCTCGATGTAACTTCGTGTACACGTTTATAACAAACAGCTCGTAAGCTGGTTGAGTAAATTATCGGCTTTTAGTTAATTTATCAATTAGTTAAATTGTAAGCGAGCTAATAATCTATTCCCGATGCATGGTGGGTTGTACTTTTTTACTGCATCGAAATCATTGGTCTTGGAGCCTATTATACGTCTCGCTAAATCGCCGATGCACCTCACGTGCGGGAAAAACAATGGCAAAACGAGCCTCTTCCTTCTTCATTAACTAAACGCGATTATCATTCGGTTCGTGCGGCGTTTGTGTGTATACATCCGTGAAACACGTTGCTTTTCCGCTGTACACACTACGGCTTAGATATACATATAGGAGACAGTCGCGCGTAACAGCACCTTTTACACACTGTTGTAATGCAGCAGCGCGAGTTTTCCGCGAATCGATTAATATATGCACTTATCATCCGTGGACGTGAACTTTCTTATTTGCTCGGAGTTCGCGGCGAGTGTATAATATTCACGTGAGAGAGAGAGAGAGAGAGAGAGAGGAGAAAATTGCCACGGTAAAATGAGCTTGGATCATTACCGCTAGCGCGTTTATGAATCTTTTAAGCTAATTTCGGCTCTTCGGACACGGTCTTATGTAAATACACACGCTGCGTATATACGCGTCGAGATTTATTATATATATATACTCGCGGCGCGCTCCGTAGATTCGTAATAGTAAAAGCTGCGATGCAAAGTGCGCCCATATATACGTGCACATTTTTATGCAAGTCTCTTTGCCTGTTTGTTCGACGTGTGTGTGTATGTATTAGGAAGTGACAGTGTAATTGCGTAATTTGGAGCAGTGCGAGAGATACTTTGGAGTGTATGCGTATATAGCGAGTGTATAATCGGAGGCTGCTGAACTTTCTATAAAGTTTGGACGAGCTTCGTTTAGGGAATCCATTATAGGTTTGAGCGACGAGTGATGAGAAAAATCAGTTGTTATTGAGGTATGAAGTATGCGATTTTTGCTTAAATCAGTATACGTATACAGTATTTCAATCAAAATGGCCTGTATATATTCAACCATTCCGATGCAGATTTTTCTCGTATACATAATACCGTCTATAAGGCGTCGATCTCCGTACGTAACTGTATTACACGCTCAGCAGCAGCAGCAGCTTTTTTCTCATCATCGTAAACAATATACTTTCTCGCGGTTAGCCTCGCGGAGCTTTTTCGCGGAAGCGCCAGAGATGCACGCGAGTATCTCTCTATATATACACGCGGGCGAGGGAAAGATAAAACACGAGAGGCTCGCGGCCCCACAGCTATAACCACAATACACTTATACGTATATATGAACAGCCGACCTTCTGACATCATATACTGGCCGAGTATTATGCCGATCCTATATCGACAATTCTACGATAGAATATTATGTAAGAAATTGACAGCGTTGGCTGCATATCTATATACATCGACTGTGCCAAAGACGCTGTATGCGCGCATGGGCATATAGAGCGGAATGGCAAAAACAAGAAACAAAAAACAATCTAGTCTTGGCGATGCGCGTCGTTGGAAAAACACGGATGTATATACGCGATCATCGCGAGATTCGTTATCGTGATGAATTGGCTGATTTGAGTTTCTCTCATTTCGCGCCGCGCTATATACTACTGTATATATAAGGACGTTTCCTCATCCACCTTCTTCTGCTTGCGCTTATGTTTTCGCTCGGTCTCCCTCTCTCTCTCTCTCTCTCTCTCACTCTTTCTATCTCTATATCTCTCTCTGGCGCGCGTTTAACTCGGTCTCGAGCAATAATTTGATGGTTGCGCCAAGATTGCAGCTACTTAATCGCGCTAAGAAGCTCGTCTCGCGGCGCACTCAATTTGTTGCTTACATAAGTCAGCACGAGCCGCCGATGCCAGTGCGGCGGATTCGTTTTGCTCGCGAAATCGAACGACTACGTAATAGCGAAATTATTGTATTTGTAAAGAACATCATTGTTGCTCTTCAAGATATATATACACATCGTTCCTGTAATTCGCTGCAACTAACCCGTAATACAAGATCTTCTTTCGTCTTTGTATCGTTTTCATTTGGCTATATACTCTATACACGAAAACATTTTATTAGCGGGTATGGGGAGAAAAAAAGAACCTGCACAGCGTCCGATTCACTTTATTAAGAAATAAATTATGCGCTGGGCTAACAACAGCTAACCAAATTACAACCTACGACCGAGCCCATATAATATATAAATTACACACGCACGCACAGACACACTCACAAAAGCCTTAAAATACCACCCGTCAATTGCATCGATCCACCCTTGCCGCCCCCAAAAAAGGAAAGAATCGCCTCATCCCAGCTAGCAGCCAAAAATTATTCTCACCTAAGTCCTTAAATCTCTCTCTCTCTTCCGCAGGGGCCCCTTTGGCGCTTGGTTTTTACAACCTCCATAGCTCGTGCGCGTTGACATCCATCATACATCCCTTCTCGCTTATATATTAACCTCCCTGCTCTCGCGCTACTTATTGCTTTTAATTCAGCGGATCGAGTATATAACGAGGGCCTGCTTTATCGGGGCAATTTCGCGGCCTAAACTGGAGTATGTATC
>UELV01003241.1:5058-18117 GCA_900490015.1 Megastigmus stigmatizans
GAGAGAGAGAGAGAGAGAGAAGCAATGCAATCTACGAATCCGCTACAGCCGCAATCTTGCATTATTTCCCACTCTGGTCACCGCTTTCAAGCTAGCCCCAAACTCCACAATTGACTCGCCACCCTCTGCTAAATCAAGCTCCTTGAAAAGGAAACCGAGCTTTATTTATAAGTATTACCAGATTACACTCTGTTTCTCTGTGTATACACACACACCAGAGCTGTGTATGTACGTAAATATATATATATCGGGCATCGGCGAGGAGAAGAATAACAAATTGCCGCATGAAATATAACGCGCTTCCAGGGTAATTTCCTGATATATTACTTCATAAAAGACCTTCTGGCTCTATATATATATATATATATATATATGCTAGCGCGTTTTCACGCTGTGCGCCGCGAGCCAAGGAGAGAAAAGGAGAGGAGGAGGAGGAGGAGGATGCGACACGACACGACATGAGCGTCTCTCTCTCTCTCTCTCTCGGCCACTTTCACGCAAGACGTACGGTCTCAGTCCCCACGAGATGGCGGAAAAATTACTTTTTCCAACCGCACGCTTTCTGTCGCGGTGAATGCTTTCATATATATACGCGAGCTCTGGATGCAAGCACTGATCGTTTTCCAGCAGGTTATCCATGAGACTGTTAGTTTAATCAGTTCTTTTCCGAGAGGCGCGCTACTGAATTTTCCATGCAAACTAAGTTTAGTACCTAGGATCGAGAAGAATATTATTGTAGATCTTTTAAAATGAAATTCTTTTACTCTTTGCTAAATTGAGTTGTCCGGGAAGAAATACTTGAGATATTCGAAATTTTATTTTTGGCAGTACACGTACTTTTCTATACGTAAAATTCAGTATTCCGAAATGCAATTTCGGGACGTCATCCAAGAGAAAAGAAGATGGTATTCGACAAAGTTAAGACTGATTGGACGAAATTTCATTCAAAAAAAAAAAAGAAGAAAGAAAAAATTAAGTACACGAAGTAACGAATGCAGAAACTGCTACCTGTAAATGGAGCATGCGAATACAATATAAGAAGTGGGAGCCGAAAGTTTCGGGCAAACTTTCTTTTTATGTTAAAATATAAAAAGAAATAGAAACTCGTTGTTGCATATCAAAAAGTGTATATCGCGCGAGCAATAGAAGAAAATGAAGACCAGGCATAAAAAAGAAATCGAGCAAATAAGAGGAGTTGGAAGTTTATATACGTCTACGAATAGAATAGAAGGAAAGAGAGAGTATGGGGTCGGGAATATATGTTCTCGATGCAAAGTTAGAACGATGCAGCGGAAAATTTCGCCAAAAATTTAAGAATGAAAAATACTTATTTTGATTTATGAAATTCTTAATATCGTTCGAAATGCCAACAATTATTTGAAATTACATTGGTAGGAACGCTAATAAATAAAGTGACATTGATTAAAACTCTAAAAATTCTTTTTGCCGAGGTAAAAAGTATACACACGAGAATCAGCGTAAAGTCGAAAAGTTCCCTCTTCCTCGGTCGTCTTAAGCAGCTCCGCTAAAGATGATAAGAGGCGCCCGTAAATTAGGAACGAGTCTCGCGTCGCGCAATATCGCTCACCCACTCACCGTCGCCTTTTATATTCGTGTAATTTGAGTCCCCGAACTTGCGCGCCCTCAAGATTCTCTCTCTCTCTCTCTCTCTCTCTCTCTCTCTCGGTCTAGCTACTTCCAGTTTCACGGGCGAATGATTTTCCTCGAACTTGTCTCGCTACCATCATTACAGTCAACGCTAAAATGTCCTTAAATAATATTGGTGTGTGCATGTGTGCGCGCGTTGATAAAATACAAGCGAGTTTCATTCCTATAACAGAGGTGTACCTCAGAAATTATTCATGTATCAATAAGTGTATATCTGTTAGTTTTACGTGGAGTCTAAAGCTTACAAACTGTTAAAAAATCTTTATTGTAGAATGACAAAAATAATAACAAAATTTCATCTTTAAAATCATATATCAAATTCAAAGTATTTCACAGAATACCAACTCATCTTGATCTCATCGTATAAAAGATTCATTAAATTTTATTCGATAATAACTTTAATACTAAAAAACAATTTATTACTCAAATGTAAAATCTCAAATATTTTATATTACGGTCTGAGTCGCCTTCCACTTTAAATTCCCAAACGCGAAATATTAATTTCACAATTCTATGGGTATCACAGCTAACGCGATCAGGCCGTCGAAGGCCGAAACAAGAAATTAAGGACTGAAAATCCCTCGAAAAAAGGAAAAAAATAACTAGACACACCAGGCGCACATTACGTATACAGTACGAAACCGGGGCGACCGCGGCTTTCTGCAAAATCTCATCCAGAAAATACAATAGCTGCAACGGCGCCGGCAGCCGGTACAGACATTAAAATTAATCGTAGTTCACCAAACCTCGCGCACACTCACACACGCATACACGTTGAAAATTGTCGCCTCCTCTCTCACGTGCTCTCAAACGTGAAAATTTTATACACTTCGCTTCGAGGATTAGCTCTTATTCCACTTTTGGCTATCGTTTCGTTTTGCGCCTCGGCACAAAAAAAGGGGCGTATAATACTCCCGTTCAAGTTTAGCCACGGTGGAATGTCGAGGGTACGAGCTGTTTTCGTTGCACTTCCCTCTCTCTACTCTCTCTCTCTCTCTCTCTCTCTCTCTCTCTCTCTCGTTTTGCGTTTTTCTTTTTCAGAGTAAACAAACGAGCGGCAGCACTTGCGAGTATTAAATTACGCGAATCGGAACGAAACTGAACGCTGCGCACACCCCGTATTACTTTAGTCATTTAGTCTGGAAATACCGTGGCGTAGCTTTGGGCTCGTTTAGCTACTGATACATTTGCACTGCCGCTCACGTGTGCCTTTTTTTTTATTCCTCGAACCTTGGATTATCGATTGTTTTCGATACTCTTTAGAGGAATTCCAATGCGATAGCTATTCAGGACGGAAATTTTTCCATTGTTTATACCCTTGTTTTGGTAAACAAAAGAATGATGTATCGAATTGAACGCGATTTGCCTTTTTTTTATGAGCAAACTGAAACTTGAAAAAGTTGGCTATTCATGAGCATATGCATGTTTCAAACTTATTTTCAGAAAGTAATACATATAATTTAAACAATTGAATTGAATGTGAAATCTTTTTTATGATTTAGATATAAACGAAAAACATTTAATTTTAAAACAAATCAGTCAGCTCGTTACTTGAACGGAAAGTTGTTAAATATTTAATTGAAAATTAGTGTATGTCTAATTAAAAATTAATGTCTATACTTGTATATTTCTACTCCCATGTATTAGGCACAGTAATAATCAATTTGGCATTTTATTAAACATTTTCCGTAAGAGGACTAATCTTTTTTTTGTATAAACTATATTTATTGGTAAAATATATAAGGTAAAAAGAACCCAACGACTGGACATTGCTTGTTCATTAACCTGCTCTGGTGACTGGACATATTTGACCATTCGACACATCCACAATCTAGAAAAAGGTACATACTCTGTTGTGTCCAGTCACTATGCGCATTCCTACGTATCTATTTATCGTACTGAGTCCTTTACCTTATACTTCGAGATTCGGCAATAATTATATATATTAACTTATTACCATAAAAATGCATTTGCAATGTAAATCCATTCAATACGCATATATTATGTGCACACGACGTAGGACTGAATAGTATATCTATACAATAGGTTTATAGTGTAACCGCACCTTGACCTTTACTACTTATACTTCTTTGTATATATCTTTGTAATGTTCCTCGTTATTATAAAAGTAATTGTTATCACATGATTTGTCTTATATGTGTAGAAAGGAATTTAAAAATATAGATTATGTATATCGCGTTATTATGTGCTCGTTACGTCACGAATATTATGTATTTAAGTAGGTGCGTATTGATCCAAACACAGTCGAGGCTGCTCATTTAATTTTTTTTTTATTTTTGCGCTATTTTTTGTATACATATAAGACTAAATAAATCAATCGTTATAAGGATGACTCACCTATTCGAAAGATTAAATTTGTTATATAATATCAGTCACCAAATGAACAGTACCTGTAATTAATATTTTGGCTAACAAACTTCAGATATCTTATTATTTCCTGTGGGAATTCGTTACATCAAACTTTCTCTTGTAGGGGGTGAAACTTGTAACTCTAAATATCGCTATAAGTTTCATCCCCTACTTTTTCCACATTGAGCTTCCCCTTCATCAAATATCGCTCGATAAACGGTATAAGGACTAGGCGCTTTCAACGGAAACTTTTAATCTCTCGCTACTTCCAAGAAAATAGATGCTTCAACTCCATTAGCAAGTTACCTTATTATTAACAAAGAAATTTGTTGCTCATGGGGATTAACGTCCATGAAAAATGCAACGGCAGCAGCAGCAGCAGTAGCAACAGCAGCTCGTCTCGAGCTGTTATCTCGAGCTGCCACATTGAGCGCCTCGTAAGTCCTTGTAAATCCTTCGTCGTTGCCCGCTTAAACTGCAGTGCTCGCGCGCGCGCGAACTGAGGTGTGCCTCGGTAAAACATCGCGTTTAATGCCACTCGAGAATCTTTGGAATAATTAATGCAAATGATAGCTTTCGCGGTTGTGTTTGTTGGGACTGTCTAATCCGGGCTTCTTCGACGCCTGTCGCACCGGAAGTTCGTGATTCATTTTCGAGTTTTGACATTCGTTGATTAGGTCTAATTTGCAACAGTGACGGAAAATAATCGATTAGTACGGTAAGTGATGTATTGTGTGGAATAATTCAGTCGTAGTAATTATGGTCTGACATTATGACCGAGCGTTTGCCCTTTTGAGTGTACTATGTTCTCGAAATAGCGAAACATTTCGGAAATCCAATATAGCATTTATAAAGTTCTAGCATAAATTTTGGTAAGATTTATAAGCATTTTTTCTATTGGTATATGTACCGATAAAATATAATGATGGAAAATACTTATAAATAATGATGTACAAAATCTAATGTGTAAAATATTTAATGTTCTCTCATTTTCATTAAAATCTCGTAACTGTTAATATCGGAAAATGATAAATACCGATAGAGTCATATGATCAGTAAAATTTTATAACATTATAATAGTTATTATTATTTTATTAGTCAGTAAAATATATTCAACTAAGGGAAACGATCGGTGAAAATATACTATAGGATTAAACACATGATGAAAATATTCTTGGTTGAATATAAACTACATTTCATTGATGAAATATTCATCAATGACAATTCCAAGCATATATCCACATAAATTCAAAATCCACTTAAAATAAATATGCTACATTATCGATTGACCGAAATATTATATCCGTGAAATACAATTATTCGTATAACGAAAAGTATCAAGACAATCTTCCTCATAATCAATTCAATAACAGAAAATTTAAAATAAAATCCATACAAATGAGCGCAAATCACTGACTTCTGAAACTCGGTCTGGAAATAATTCAGCGAGCCACGATCACTTGACACAAATCGACTCGAGCGGAAGCGAAAAAAAGCAATTGAACGGAAACTGCCTCGTTAATTCCGGCGTTTCATTTAATTGTAATTCATACGAGCGACTTAGAAACTGCACCTGAGGGCCCACTAGCGGACCAAGTGGAATGTATCAAAATTAAGAGAGCAAAAAAAAGAATCAGCGAGCGAACGAAAGGAGAGAAAAGAGAAAAAAAAGCTGATATCCAAGCCCCCGCTGTCTAGTTACGAGTTTTCCACTTCTCCTTTTTCCGTGTCACTGTGCAAAAAAAAGAGAGTCACTTCAGTCTCCCGTGAAGCTAAGGTACCTCTTGACCCAATTACCCACCGAGTCCCTTACTGAGATACGTATGTATATAAGTACAACGCCAAGGCGTGAGTGGCGCGCGCGGCCCGGCGCGGGACTCGTTTTATCCTTCTTTTATTTGCATTTAGAGTGCAAATATACATTTTATCGATCGTTACCTCGTTTTTTTTAAAGCTGCTTTCGTAATTTAATTGCGCCAATAAAATTGGCAGTTACGCTCCAAGGCGACGGGGGGAGGGGGGGAGGGAGTGATGCCGTGTTTGAGACTGCTAAATCTGGAATAGAAATACGGGAATATAACTTTTATAATTCATTTATTTTGATTGAAAAAGAATGGGGATAACTCGGTTATTGGATACTTTTTAATGATTAGATTTAAATAACTGACAAACGAAAGTTTCATGATTTGAGATGGTTCAATTTTTTTTTACAGAAAAACACAGACAGTGAATTAAATTAATACATTTAAGTTAGAATGACTGGAATATTATATAAAATATAATATTTAGCGCGAGATCTTTATCTCCCGCCTCTGTTCTCGTGAATCGAACCGTCCGTTGTGCAACGTGCCAAGCAAGGATGCCAGATGACCTGCACCGACTCCGAAATACCAATCGCTCTTCCTATAGTAACTATGCTAGTCAAAACGCAAAAAAGAGAGATACAGAGAGAGACGTGCTGCTACTGCTCTAATTCCTTGCAGTTTTAAATTGCCATTAATTACTCAAAGAATTGATGATGAAAATGTGCAAAAAAATTTATCAATATTCTTGAATCTATGTACAAACGTGTAGTATTTGAACAACTTCAAAGTACCGTTAGCAGGGTTTAAAAAATGTAAAACAAATTGCCCATATTTATGTTTTTTTTTGTTAGACGTTTGTTATGAATTTTCGAAAAAATTTTAATGCTATTCAATAGATACTTACTAAAATAGATTTTTACATAGTTTAAAATGATAATTTTCAACAGAAAATATTTTGGAGGTTATTTAGTAAATAATACATCGATCTGGGTGTCATTCTTTTTTATTGCTTAATTTATTGTTAATATTCTAGGTACCTTCGGAGTATTTTTCAAATTAATACAGAATCCTTAGATATTATTATATCATATAAAAAAATTTCGATCCAATTTTAATGACAATTATTTAGTAATACGTAATTGAATACGACGAAAATGCATTTTTCCATAAGAGCCCATGTTAAAAAGTAAAAAATTAAAATATTTATTTCTCTGCTCCAAGCTAGCCTTCTGAAACTTGGTGTGGATGCTTTTTATGTAAAACATAATCTGTGCACAAAATTTCATCATTTTTTAGCGTTATTTCTATTCACTATAGAACCTCCTTAAGGTGACAACTCCGCCTAGAACGTACACCCATGACCATGAAAAGCCTACTACGTTAGAATCGCCTGCCGGAAATCAAGGAAAGAGCCACCTCGGACCTGGCTTTGCTCGGTCTTGTTCACCTGCATAAGAAGCTTTTTTTCGCTCGTACCCAAAGGAGCTCATTTGGCTCACCTACGGGAAACTTTCCATTGCCCTCACTAAGAGCGGACGTAGCATTAAAAAGGGTTAAGTGGAAGATTCCACCTTAATTCTAGCCCCCCCCCCCCTATCTCTCTCTCTTTCCTGAGATTCTATCGGGCACCTGAAACCGACCGGGAAAATCCGCGATTCCCGAAAGATCATACCTTTTACCCTTAATCGGAACGCGATTGAGATTCGCCAACAGGGACCTTTTTTCATTTTATTTATAAATATCTATCTCGAAATGAAATTACATTTGATAAATCTGCTCTCCCCTAGATTACATTAACAACTATCTAAACTGAATAATTTAATATTTCAGCTAGTTAAAACAGACGCATTGATTGAGTAGATCCGTAAATAAACTGGAAAAACCTTTTCATAAAACGATTTTAGATAATGAAAATAATCATAGTAATAAATAATCCATTAGCAAAAATAATCATCATCGTTTCCGTAGCGAGCGTCGAAAAGGGCCATTTTGTATATAAAGTTTTCTGCAAGAATCTGTAGCGCAAAAAGTTTTATAAACTGCTTATAACTGCCTTTTGCACATTAGCGGCGCGACGAAGAGAATCTATACAGGCTTTCTTATTGCGGGCTTGGACTCCGGGCAGAAAGGAAATGGAAGATCATTATTTACCCAACGAACGCTGAAAGGCACTTTGGCCCCCGCGCGCGAGTTCGGTCCAAAGGATCCATAATTAACCTGATAACTCATATAGGAGCCGAGGCTGCGAGACGCTTTATCATTCTAACGGTCGGACTCGTTATCGTCTTGTTACAGTAAAAACGATGCTCCGCAGCGAAAATCGGGTCGCTCGTTATTGAGGAAGCAATCAACGCGCTCGAGATCAAGATCGTCGCTTTGCTAAACTCGAGGATTCCCCTAGATCATAATTGTATGATTCATGTGAAATTCCTATTATAATTGTGTGTTCCTTAATTGCGAGCTTTATTTTGCAAGTCAGAATGCACTGAAATTTCTGATAAAGCTTTCGCGCTCGGAGGGCAAAACTAAATGATTCAATGTGAATTTTTTTTTATGAATTACCATTAATTGTGCTTATAATTTAGGGTTGTAATTCGATTACCAAAATTGTTGAATATAAATTCAGTTTCATTAGATTACGTAGGTATACAGTATTTCAAATAATGAACTTAAAAATTAGAAAACTTTTTTATATTATTCGATGTTTTTTGTAAAAAAAATATGCTATCATAGGAAAATTCCAAACGTGTGTAAAAGAGTTCGCCGAGATTGGTTATCTATAATGTAGGAAGCTCTTTCCTCCAATTTATTCGCATTATGCTGTGCTTTCAGAAAATCTTCGTAAAGAATGTAAATGAAGCGAAACGCATGGAAGATGTTACCCGACTGCAAGTGATGAAAAATAATGGATGGAGATGGATACGAGTACTCAATAATCCCGAAGACACGGTGGCATTTTCTGTTAAACAGTCGTGTGATTGATGAATGTAGTGCAAAGATGTTGACTGAAAAGTACGAGCCCTTTAATGGATCTACTCATTAAGGATTGAAGTATTACCAGGACCGAAAGCATGGATTTCGATGGAAGATTGATGGGCGATTTCTTGTAATATACTAAGACATTGATTTACCTTTTTTTTTTTAATTTTGAGTAGAAAAATATCTATTTTTTAAGCAGAAGTAAAAATTGTTAGTGTATTTAATTTAGTCTGTAAAAATATATTTTCAATATACTATGAAAAATAGAAAAAATAAATAAAAACTGATGAAAATCTATTCATTTTGATATGACAGAAAGAGGAAAATAAAATACATTTCGAATTGAAAAATAGAATGAAGTTTTTGTTATATATCTGAAATATTTTCCAAAATCAAAAGCAGATGGATTAAGTATAATCATAAGAATTGTTTTCAAGAAATACTTAAATCTAACTAAAAATAGAATAAGTCCAATCACTTACCTAATTCGTTTCGTTGAAAAAAGCTTTATTTTTATATTTCTTGAAAACTTCGTTAGTTTAATAAAAATATATTTTAATAAATTACAGTATAATCAAACAATAAGAATTATAAAAAATTGTTTGTAAATCACTTTATTTCTAGATTAAAATTTTCTTTATATAGATTCCACTGTCCACATTTTTAATGGACAAAAATTGTTTTCTTCAATTTATTTTAAAGAATGAAATAGATTTTTCTTTTGACGTGAATATATCTGAAATCGATTCTTCTAAAGAAAAAATATTGAAATGCCATTACAGTCTTAAAAGAATATTGGTACTTCGCCATCGTGAAATATCATTTAATCCCAAACTTCGTTATAAATCTGATACTCACAATTCCATGAATAATACGTGTACATTTTGTTCCCAGAATTTAAAGTAAATCAAATATTTAAATAAACCAATGAAAACATATAATACTTTTACAATAAAATGGAAGTTCATTATGTAAAACAGGTAAGCAAATAAAGCATCAAATTTTTTTTGGTATATTCGTGTATTTTTGTATTTAGCATGATTTGTTTACATTTTTTATAATACAAACGTCTCCCACAGGCATAATTTTATAACAGAACGGCGCAAGTAGAGAAAAGTACACGCTGCGATCGCAATTTCATTACGTGTTACAGAGAACATAGAAAATCCTTTACGCAAATCAAATTCGATTGGCATCTCGCTATATACACAAATCATATAACATTCTCAATAGACTCTCATTTCAATAAAAACAACAGAATCTTAAACGCACAAAGATATATAATAACTACATCGAATAAATCCTCATCCTCGCATTAACAAAACTTAACATCAGAAATTTTATTTTATATATCGCATCGCACACCGTCGATTTTATGAAACGTGCCGTCCGATATTGTTTTTCTTTTCTCGTTTATTAAGTACAAAATTGAAAAAATTCATTCTTACAAATTTTCAGCAATCACGCGCATTGCCCTGTAAATTTTTTTTGAGTGAAAAGACTTATGTTTTAAGTGAAATGATGAAACTATATAGATTCTCACTCTGGTGATAATGAAGTCTCTGCGTTAAGGGTGGGAGTATAGCTCTGATAAGAACGCACCCAGAAGTCACATTAGTGTAAGTTTTAATTGGGTCAGAAATGTGCGTCATAGTTATATCGTGTGAAAATTTTGTAAAAGATGTGCGGAATTTGGTCACAACTAAACTCATTTACGACATTTTTTCACGTCCGTGAAAAATTCAATGTAAAAACTTTAGAAAATTGAGTTAATGTATATAAAAAAGCGATCATTGGTATAAAAAGAAAACTAGGAGTTTACGTCATCGTATGTATAAAGTAAAGACTCGCGAGTACTCGCGATACGAAATTCCACGTACTTCTCGTCTCGAAAAAGTCCTATTTCGCATGCTCGCGGCAGCTGTTTCCTCTCTCTCTCTCTCTCTCTCTCTCTCTCTCTCTCTCTCTCTCTCTCTCACACACACTCTCTCTTTCTCTTTTTATAAGGTTCCAGGACCTACGTAGGTAATAGATAGGTGGTTCTTTTTACCGGAGAACGACTGAATGGTGGAGGCAAATTCACGGAGTACATCGAACGCCTGGCAAAATGCAATTTCACCCTTTTCCACGTATATAGCTGTTGTAGAATCGTGGAGGGCATTTTCATATCGTTCGTTTCCGCTCCAGCCTTTGCCCTCCGTCCTCCTCGTTTACGATGGAAAAAGGAAGAGAACGTGCGCTATTATTATCGTACGATCGCTGCAGCTTCTTGCTCGAAAAATTTAAAGGTGCTGCAAAAGTTTACGATTTGCAAAATAATAAGGAGCATCAGTGCAGTAGCTTGAAAGACCTATATTGCGGTAGGTTTCAGAGATCCTTATTGGATAGCAAAGACTTTTCTTATTTAGAATCGAATATAAATAAGTTGAATAATATTCTAACCGCTGAAAATTATACAATGATATTGAGATTCTTTTTGAAAGACATTCTGTCGAAATTGATGTACTTGAAGGTTTTCTTAATTTTTATCTTCCTCAAAATCATATAAAGCAGCAACAGAGAATTATTTGTTTAAAAAACGAAAGGATGGTTTCGTAACTCTTCTCTCCTTGCAAAAGTCTCGTCGTCCTATCAATGTCCAAGTTATTTATTTATCATATAAATGCTTTCTTCTATTAATGGATCGCGCCTGATCGCAGTAGATTTAAAAATAATCTCAAGAGACGAACGTGCTGCACTCGTTTCGTGCCCGATTATAAACAGAAATTCATTTATATATTATATTACGTGTTCAATAACAAGATTGAATAGTTAACTAATCGGTGTAAATTTTATACCGTAAAAATGTTCTCTTGTGTTCTCAATTGCATTGATTTAACGATATCTGATACGTCTTCGAAATGCATTATTACAAAGCGTCGAGTCTCTTAATTCATAAAGTTTACTTTATACCCAAAAAATTCCTCGTTAAAGATATCCGAGTTTCCTTTGTTGTGCTTTGATCAGGAATGAATTTTCGCTTCTCCCAAAAGCTCGTTTCGAGTTGATTTAATACTTGATACAATAAGTTATGTATAATATTCATATATAATCTTTGGTTTATACAAAGTACTTTTGTACATGATATTCTTAATAATTGGACACACGGTGAAAAACAATGGAATGTTTACTTTTATCGATGATGGATGCGCACTTAACTTCTTCATCCTAATTGACCTCTCCATCAACAGATCTATTCATTGCATCGTTATATAACTCGTTCCTTTAGCTCTCGGTGAAATTCGTTTCTTTTATTATTTTTCGTGCATTACTAACAAGCTATTTCGTTTAAATAGAAACTTCTATACAAATTTCCTAAATAATCATTGATCTCCCGCAGGAGATGATCACAAATCCGTTCCAACAATTCCAAAGTACACCATCGATTCACTAGCTCAGTTTATTTATTTTTCTCACTCAGTCTCTAATAAAATTTAATCTCTCGCATACCTTGAAAATAAACGATCGTAACATTTTCTTCAAATCCAACCATAAATATATATTATTTCTTTGGAAAATCATAGTAACATATCACGGTATAATAAATTAATGTCTTTCTTAAAATATTGACTACAGTTAAAATTCTGTACCATAATACCAGAGACTTATGACGCACCATGGTTCGGCATAATGTGTAACTAGTTTCCTTAATATAATAATTTATCATATACATTTGTTAACACTTTAAATTTTTGTCTACAGAACTAAATTAATAGAAAGTTTGCTATTCTCATTTTAGTAACACAAACTTGAATAAATAAAATAGTAAAGAAGATTATATGGCCGAGCAAAAGTTACACTTGCTTCGAAAAACTTTTGTCACAATGAAACCAAAAAGACGTCTCAGTAAAATAACATTTACGTATGGTGTTGCACAGTCAAAATTAAAAAATATTAGCATCTGTCAAAGAAACTCAAAACATATTAAAAATAAAGTCTATAGCACCAGATATCAAGGGAATTCTTACTCTATGAATTGCGCTTTAAATATTTTAGTATTGAATAAATCTGTTATGTTCTCATGTAAAAAAGTTTTCTTTCAAGTGTCAATGAATTTCCCAACCAAATCCTTTTTTTTTTCTTTGTCTACAGAACATCAGATCTTCAAAGTTCTGAATTTCACCAAAATCTTACCGTACGCCGCGTAATGATCTTACTCAACTCCATCAAAAGCACATACCTTTCACTTTCGTTTGCT
>UELV01003247.1:7103-27775 GCA_900490015.1 Megastigmus stigmatizans
TTGGGGGGGGGGGGGGGGGGGGCAGCAGTATGGATGGGGATATCGTGCAGTGGATTAGCGAATAGCAGCAGCAGGTTTCATGTATGTACCTCGTTGGACGACGAGCCATTTGCTCTCGTCTTTCTATTCCTTTTCATTCCGCCGTGCTTTCTCCCCCTCCACGCTACCCAGTAGCAGCCTCGAAAAGTCTTATCATACCGTGAAGTCCACGATTTACCTCGTGACGATTCTCCCTTTTATCTCTCGAGATCCGCCTCTGCTACTGTTGCCGCTGCTGTACGCTTTTCTCTTTCGCTTTCCAGTCTACCTTTCTTGATCTCTCGGTTCAGCCTCTTTTATCGGTGAGCAAAGTCTTGAGATCCTCTTGACACACGAGTCAATAAAAATGTCTAAAGGAGATCAAGCGAGAGTAGAGGAGAGAGAGAGCGAGAGAGAGAGATAGGGAGAGAGGTTCGCTTCAAATCCACTCGTGTATGTTCCTCGAAAATCCATATCTCTTTGCTTCCGGATATTCCGTGGTACTTGTCTCTTCTTGTCTGGCTTTCCTTATACTGTCTCAGCATTTCTTTTTCACTTTGCTTTACTGTCTCTATATTATATATATTCCTTCTTATTTTCTATGTTTTTAAGAGTCTGTGAAAATTTGATTATGATCTGAAAAAGGTTTACGACGAGTAATTTAATTGATTTTATTTTATTTTATAACTATAAATGGGAGTTAGGTGGCAATTACAATATAAGAAATATATATATATAACCTATCAGATCCTATATAAAATTATCTTTATATATATAGACATTCAACGCCCGAAATATTAATTTTTATCGTTTTTTTTTTTTTTTTGAACGAAAAGCTCATCCACAGTGTACTATAGAGACACGTAAGCTTTAGAAATCATGATATACTATAAAATTGGGTTCAGTATTTGAGGTGATTGTGGGTCATTCTTTTAAATAAATAAAGGGTTCCCTACTATCAGTAAGCCTAGAAAGACATAGCAGACTATCCTATCTACTTTCCCTAGAGAGAAGTACGATTGTTTTCCAGGTCGGCCCCCGTTATTAGGTTTTCGAACCTAGACTCTAAAAGACCCGACCGTAGATCAAATTCGTCAACCCGTGCACCACGTGAGGTAACAATACACACACTCACGTTAATAAAATACACTACCAAAACTTTCAAAGCGTAGCTACTCAATGTCAAGTCTGACATAAGTGTGCAGTGTAAGTCACAAATTACAATTAATTGTAAAATGAACCAAAGGTGCAGCTTAGAGAGAGGGGGGCTAAAGATCAAAATCAAAGAGATGTTAAAAGATTGCCGTCTTGAACCTGCACACAAAGATGGTAATTGTGCACAGCTAGAGTCTGGAAGGGAGCTCTAGAAATGCGCACATTGAATTTGAAAAAGTCTTATGTCAGTTTGGTGGGTAAGTTGGATTTTTAGCGAATTTGATCTTTTTCGTCCGAGTGAAGCGAAAAGTCACATGCGCTAAAAATCAACCTACCCACCAGTGTCGAACAATATTTTATACTACGAGAGACTAAAAATCATGTCAAACTTGCGATTTTTAGGTTAGAGTGGTATAAAAGTTTTTTAATAGAACCTATACTAGTACCTGTACTCTTGGGCTGATACCTGCTAAAAAAAACTTCTCTAGAAACGTTCTAGAAAAAGCTTAAATTCTTACTACTCTATACACGTATGGCACCCGGCGCACAACAAAAAGGAATGAGGTTTATGCAGGGGCGCACGGTGGGCGCTATATCACCTCTCTTTTTTACGAAAAAGGAAACTACATGGTGTAATCTCGAGAATGAGGTACGAAATATAATCATTGTTGTTGAACTTAGTCCAATAATATTGCTTCTGCTTTTATACTTTCGTTTATTGCACTTTTTTGTTAATATTTCTCGGAAAGTCTGTTAACTGTAGTTTCATTTATGGATGCATAAATGGTTGCTTTTTTCTATTGCTTCCTTCTTGATTCAAAGCTTGTTAGTATTATCTAACTTATCGAATGCGCAGTTACAGCAATTATCTACTGCTCTTTGTGAGAATTGAATAATTGCTTGAAACCACAAATGTTTGTCAAACCGATGACAGAAACTTTCTGGAAGGAATCAAATCGATTGAACATAAAAAAAGATTCTAGAGAGTCGGTTCTTTCGGTTATCGAAATCGCACCGAGATTTACAAACTCCGAGCACATAAGATCCTTTCGGTTTAAGATGGCCGTTAATGGAAAAGAAAATGGAATCGCCCCGAGGCGACGGCGACGTAGTTTACGTGAGCGAAAAAGAGAAAAAATAAGAAGTGCCAGCAGCACCGGATCACCGAGAAGAATGAGAAGAAGATAGAGAAAAGGGATACGAAGACGAATGAAAGAAGTTTCTTCGAGCGTCCCGACTATTCTGAGCTTTAAGCTTCACCTGTCGCTTTGACCGCATATAAACACTCCTGCCCCCCCCCCCCTCCTCATCCTCTTAAATTTCACAATCGAGTGTCAATGGCAAGAAACGGAAGTTTCACGCGAAAATATATAGATCGCCGATTGCCTTTTCTGAAATTAGCCTATAATAAAAGGTAGGCTTACCAAAGATAAAAGGTTACGTTGATAGCAGGGGGGGGGGGCAGCAGGATAGGAGGTGTAGAGAACCTTACATACTCTTACTTGGGGGAGGGGAGGTGATTAAAACAATAATTACGTAAGATAATATTTTCTTGTCTCACTCGTGCAAAAAATGTTCACACGAGAGTGAAAATTATAACTGTACTACATATGATACATTATATATACACTATCCGTAGTTAATTCTATTTGGCTCTCTCACTCGGTATATTCATATATAAGCGCGAATCATACAAGTTCTCGCGAATAGAGCAGGTCCGTGCAAGCACGCACGACTCGAGCCCCCGACTAATATTCACTCGACAGCTTGCTCTTTTGTTTTAATGCGCGAATATATAAAACAAACGCGCATCAAATAGTGCAGTTCAAGATCGAAGGAGAATCGAAGAAATTAGAAGCTGCAAGACACTTGACGATTTGCACAAAAAGCTTGTAGAATTAGGATTTGATTTATCTAAGAGTGCTCTATATTTCCGTCTTTTACCAAAAAATTTGGCAACTTCGTCAGGCTAAAGGCACATTACGACAAATCCGGTAAAGATGGTCCTTTTTGTACAGCATCCAGTCGTTATGTTGAATCTTTAGCTTCTATTTTAGATCCTAGCAATGTTAGTTTTATTTCTCAAGATGACAAGGTGCGTGTTCCAATTGGAATAACCGCAGTTCAGAAACAGTCTCCACTTTTGATCCCCATTTCTAATCACTTCGTGATATTTATGTTATTACAAATGTCAAATGTATTTCTGAATTATCAAAACATTTGCGGAAATATTGAATCAATTCAAAAGTATTACTTGTAAGGCCATGGAGTAAATGCCAACGCCTTTAGCAGAAGAAATACTATGTAAACAGAAAATGGGTACTAAGTGAGCAGAAATCGGGACATTCACCTTACTGGGTTTTTGCGATGAAAATGAGAAAATTAATACTCTCGCTTATTTGTTCGGGTACGAAAATAGTACAAAAATGACGGATCAATAGTAATTAAGAATACGGTTTTAATGGTGGGAAACTGTCGGATTCAAGTGTTTTTGGTGATGCAGGTAAACATAATAGGTATAAACGAAGTAATATAGTCGTAAGAAATTAGGTGATTATCGGTCTATGTAATTGAAGTGAACGGCTGTAGTGTTGACCTAACCTTTTTTTCGATTATCTAATTGCAGGAAACGCTGTGTCGATTGGGTTACATGAAACAAGATTCCACTGGATTATTGTCTTTCCCATAAAATTTTTACCTGCTGTGTATTTGGTTGCAAACACACAATTTAGTACATTTTGCACAACAGTAATTACAAGGATTAATACTTAAGTACTTTAATTTTGCTTAATAATTTTGCTTGATATATTTTTAAAATTTAATTATCCTGCATTTTGTTTGCGAAGAATGTGGAATATTAGTTATATTCAATTAAATAAATATAATTCAGTTTTAGCATTTAAGGGGGTATATAGTATATCAAAATTACGAAAAAATTAATTTTTTTTATTATACATTCTTAAAGTATGATTTTTTTCATTATTGCAGTTATATATGTCGTCACGATATTATATTTTCTATACAAAGACCAGAAAAATACGTACCTCTAGAAAATTTATTCAACATTAAAAGTTTTGATTATCGAGTTATTTTTCTTATTTAATTTGCAAAATATTTTAGTTTTTGATAATTTTTTTATCGATATTACATTTATTAATCTGTGACGATTGCACTGAACTATTGACTTTTCAATTTTTGGCTTAAGTAAACACACGCACTAGTTCTATAGAAATTTCATATATTTCAGATACAATGTAATACGTGTTTGTCCACAGGATTAATAGATGTTCTTAATAATGATCCAATTTAACCATGACTTATAAAAAAAAATGAATTTTTTGATCATATGAACCGGAGAACGTTCTTAAGCCCTTTAGCACTCTCGATGATTCGCGAAGTTTCCACTGCTGCTCCTACACGCTACTAGGTCCTATAGCAGCTCAGTTTTCTAAGCATCATGCAGGCATTACAAGTAATCGATGCTTACAATTCCTCGTGGAACTGCTGCACCACGCCACGCCGCCTCTGCGTTGTATAATCCCTCCACGATGGAGGAAGAGAGAAGAGACTAGACTACTGCTGCTGGTGGTGCTGCGACTTCAAGCTGTGCATATTAAGGGGGTTATCGTGTTACAATCTTGTTCAAATGTTAATTTTATTTTAAAGCAACTTAAAATTTGACTATTTGCAGCTTTAACTCTACTACGAATTACAAAAAACTTCAAAAGCTTTTTAAAAAGTGGCATACTTAAAAAAATACAGAAAAAAGAGCAAAAAGCGAAAGTTTAATACTATCAACATTGAGAATAAATATTTAAAATATATATCTTAAAAACGTTGAAGGCACGCTTCCTGAAATTTTTATATGTTTTTGCAATCGCTGTCCCAAATAACATATTAGTTTTTTTCTAACTTTAGAAGTTATGAGTGAGAATGTATTTTACGTCAAGGGGTCACCCATAAGCCCATGTTAAAATTCGAATTAATAACTTAATTTTCGTGAGGCTAGGTCCTTTTTGTGGGAAAACAATTTTCATTTCAATTTTGTGGGAATGTCGATGGTATTGTTATTTATGAAGATTTAGAATTTAAAAAAATTCTCAAATAATAGTTAAAAGTCATAATAACCCCCTTAAGGTAGTTGTTTACCAAATCGAAGTCTTTGGTATTATTATGATAAATATATATTTGAATCTTTAAATTTCAAACAAAATAATAGAATATTTTTTAGCCCCGGTTGCCGGATTCATTTTCGAGAAAAAAGTACTTAAAGTTGATTTGTTTTGCATGGTGCATATATGGAGTCATAAGATATCGCATTATTATTAACATGTTACTTAACAATAACGTATTAGAGAATAATAAAATAGAGTATGAAAGTTTAAGATTTGTACTTTCTAATTATTGAATGAAAAATAGGGATAACCGGACTAATTTAAGAGATATTTATTGCAGAAAATACGAAAAAATACGGTTAGATATGCTCTTGCATGTGCCCCGTAAATGTGACAACGCCGCATCTTTCGTTCGGACTCGTGAATGCAACTATAGGTTTGTCATTTGCTCATGAATAACTACGTAAATCATTGTTTCGTACAAGCAACATTCATTATATAAAAATACTGTTATTTTGATATTAATATCAATTAAAACTATTTTAAAATTTATAAATAAATTTAATAAACATGATTTATCCAAATAGAACAACAATTTTGCAATCTTTATTTTGCACGCTCGATTCACTAGGGAGTCCGTGAAGAATTACCTTAAGCGAGCATAACATTTCTCTTGTCATTAAGCGAATGAGTGTGCCTTGAATTGCGTGTGTATATGTGTAGTGCAAATTGGCAGTACATCACGTCGCTAATCCTCGTTTCTCTGCGCAAATTGGGTGTGGTATGAATACCTTGAAAATTACCACTTCCTTGTATACCTCTACCACTAAGCGATCAAATGTGTGTAAGTGAATGTGCTGCACTTCTATCTATCAATCATCAATCATTACTAATTCAACTGTCATCAATTATTATTGTTACCGCGACGTCAATTTGCGACCTCGCATTGCGCGCTAGTCGTGAGAATTTTTTCGTCAAACATCGTCAACGCTCGAGTTATGACGAATTATTATCAGTAACGCTTACCTGTTGTATAGGCATTTTATATAGCACACTTATCTTGCAATATTTTCTATATCAGCCTGTAATTTTCATTAAAGAGCTTCTACCGTAAAATATTGGTTATTAGGAATATGTTATCTGGAATATTTAAAACTAAGCTTTGTAATTAATAAATAAGTTCTTTTTTTAATTAATAAACAATAAATTATTTAAAAAATTGATAAAAGTATTTAAAACTTACGATGTTCTCATAGCTCTGTATAATTAATATACATCAACCCAAAAATATGTGTTTACAATCGAACATAATGCATTATAATCTATTACAATTATTCTTCCAAACGCTTCAATATTCCTTATCTATGCAAGTAGCACTCTCAACATTCGTTAATCATTTCATCCACTATGAATTTAGCCTATTCAATTTTTTTCACAGAAACAATCAAAAGAAACTTAAGCGTGCAATAAATAATGGGAAAAGAGAAATACACATATTTTTTTACTATCTATACCGAGACGATGTTCGAGACAGCGGAAGAGCACAACTTTCTAATAGTGAATCAGCGTGGTATACGATTCTATCGAGAAATAGATTCGTCGATTATTCCAAGAATAATGACAAAGCTTCGTCCTCCCCCCTCCCCTACGTTCTCCTTTTTCTCTATTTGCTTCAGGGTGTGAATAATCCTCGGTCGCGGTCATCGATGTCATACGGCGCACAGAAATGTAACGCGTCTCTCTTTGAATATTCTTACATGATCAGCACGCTCGTATCGGGAGAAGAGATAATAATTTACGAGTTCAGGCAAATTTTTGTGGATTCTAAGGATATATATGTATATATTTTTATTTGATACATCATATTACGGTCTCGGCTCGTATTGTCTTAGGGCTTAATAATTAGAGTGTGTGTAGATAAGATCGTGTGGTTATTAGCGCAAAAAATTCGCACGATTGAGCTGTAAGGGCAGGTAAGAAGGTCTTGAAAACAAAACTAAAATGATAATCTTTGTAAAGAATGAAAGCGTTAAATATCATCGGTTATTAAAAAATAAGATTGAACCAGTTTAGATGGACTTACAACTGCTAGTCGCAGGATAGCGTGAGCGAAAATCGCCCCAGTAGCGATTTTTTTACATTCAGTTTCGCGCTACGCTGCTGTCGACCTAGAGCTGCGTATTTTCATGTCTTTTTTAATTACATCTCAAAGTTTTTGCCTTCATTCCACAATATAATTATTACTGGTGATTTCAATATAAATATGGCTGTCGAGAATGGTCCCTCATTTAACGAGAGATGTTGGATTTTCCTATCAACCAGACTTTGTGCAGTGTGATTTTAAGCTTTGCGAAAAATTGTGTAGTATACACTTGCAGTAAAGTACAAGGAAATCCATTTTGTTTTGGAATTGTGACTTTGTAGGTCTGATAAGTAATGTTTTCTTTAAACGTGTTTAAATTATTAAATTAAATTAAATCTAATTCATGAATATTCTCCTGCTAAAATCGTCATATAAGGTCAAAAATTAAGTGATAACATTGAGCAAAGAAACTTTGCTTGCAATTGTAACGGTATCCCCAAAATTCACCGCAATCATGTCCTTTCAAGACTACAATTCTTCAGGATTATTGTTCCTTTCTCGTGCATCATCCTCTTTCAAGCCTTAGTAGTTGTGCACAATTATCGTCCCTTCGCGAATTAGACAATATAAGCGGTGGCCTAACTCTTTCGTTCTCCCAGGAACTACTTAAAATCTCTGCTTCTTGTCATGGCTTCCTTCCGATGTCGAGAAATTAATTATGGCTTCGCCCGCAGAACGCTTTTGATCTTATCCCTTTTCTCCTCTATTTCTTTTTTCTTTTTAGATGGAAGAATTTTCTTATGGCTCACTTCGTTGTTTGTCAACTTTTCCGACTTATCTCGCGAGTATACCTCTTTCATTTTATTTAAGTCTTCAAAGACTTTTATTTTAACGTATAATACATTTAATGATACAAATCTTATGGAAATACCATTCCTGTGAATTTGAATGAAGATTAACAAAACGAGATCTAATTCCAATTAAGAGATTACGATATGGCACTGTTGATATGTTGCAATGCAAATTAATAAAGTAAACCTTATGCCTACATTTACTAAGCACTGTCCCTTAAGATATAAATATTTCGGAATATCGTTGTAGACGGCACAACCTCAATCTAGATGTGGTAAGATAAGGGTTTGTTCTAAAAGTTTTTTTTAGTACTTATCGAAAACAATCATCCTCTAAATCGAAGTTCACGCAAAATGCCATGGACCTTGGACAAGACATGAGGAACGTGCAGAACTGCTCAATGGGGTACCAATATCTAGAATTTAACCGTTAACAATAATGGGAAGAAAGTGCAACTATTCAGCTATATGTACTTTATATTTGACGTACTAACTTTTAAAAAGTTTAATTGAAGTTGTATTGTACGATTCATAACAGTGGCCGAAATCTCGTTCAGATGAGCAATGCCATTTTACAGAGCCTGTAACAGAACCAGAAAGAGAAAGCCTGACATAACATCCAGGAAAGAGAGAAAAATAGATATATAGATATAAATTTATTTGCAACTTCAAATTCCAAAAAGTTTGAAATGTACAAATAATTATATAAAATAACACAATACAATATTACACATAATTTTCGGTCGATTTCACATGGGTCTTATTATGCTGTACATAAAGCTATTCCTGAATGCTTAAAGATAATCTAGGACTGTATTCCTGGTATTCCTGGTCCTCTCCTTGTAAGTTTAAATACTATAATACTAAATATCACAGTAAGTCAAATCTTTTAAACTAATACTAATAACTGAAATACTGCACTCCCACCGATAAAAGAAGATATAGGACTACACAAAAATGAGTTAATACATAATAATGTTCTTCGAGTTAGGCGAACTTTTTCAAGTGTTATACGATGGTTCAATTTTGTGTTAGCATGTAGTGCTCCGACATCCCCTTAAAGATGATATAATTTGAAAATTAATTATATTTATTTAATTGATACTTATTAGTTTTGGTCATTCTTCAATTGTATAATTTATTAGAATTGCAACTACTCTTACTTCAATTTTAACGGTTTTTATTTTATTTTATTTTTCAGGTACGTACTATTAGCATATTTGGATTCTAATTTCGCTTTTTCAAAATCAATTTTTCACTGCATTAAGCTAAACAACACTATTATTTATTATTATTTTTTTGGTTTTTACCGTGAAATTACCGTGGAAATTACCGTGAGGGGCGTAGTTGCTGATCAAGCCGGTATCCCTGATCAATCGTAAAATAAATAAATAAATCATAGTTATTGTACTTCAAAAGATGTTAAATTTGGTCATGACATATTATTTTATATCCCTAATCTCAATAATATGAATAGTTTTGGCATCTAGTATAAAAAAGCTGGAGAAATTAGAAATAGATTTTCTATGAATTTTGATTTTTATTAGTATGTGGATGTTAACGTTCCAGTTTCTCGATTTTTTTATTAAAAAGGAAAAGAATGAAGTGAACGATCGTCAGACAACCAGAAAATCGCAATTTATTATTTTATTTTTATTATTTATTATTTTTTATCATTTTGTAATTTAATTCATATAACACTTAGAAAAAATATTGAGTAATTTGTAGAAAAAAGAATCAAAGATATATATCATATTTTGTAATTTTGGTGACAAATTAACTGGCCAAGAAACCTTAAGTGATGAGAACAATCTAGAAAAATCGCATAAAATTTTTTAAATAAAATTGCTCAGCGTTCAAAAAAGATTTATTTCGCAGAGAAGAGGCTTTGTTGATTCTTTGCAAACAGCCTTCACTGTACCCGTGTACCGTATTACCTCGCAAAAAAGTATACATACCATAAGCTACTTTGACAGTATTTTATCAACAGATTCATTACATATTTATTCCTACTACCTTCGGATTACGGTTACTTCATTCATATCTATTCCTTACTTATTATTTATTACAAACATTTATTTTATACAGTGTTAAACTTTGACTAAGAACTGGGTCCTCTCGTCATCAAGAATTGGTCCCACGTATTTAAATGGCTGATCAAGAATTGGGTCACTTGTTGTTTTATGTTAAAGTATTCATTTCATATTTATATTAAATAAAAGATGAATGCTTAATGCATTGGAATAATGAAAGAAATGTTGGAAGTAATCAATATTTTTTTCTACACATTGAGTTATTTCATTTTTTAACTCATTTTTGTTATTTTTTACCCTTTTTCTATTATATTTTGGTCCAAAAAATTTTTTTTTTAAATTTTCTTAATTTTTGTCAACTCTTTGCCTAGAGATTTAGAATACCTTTAATTTTAAAAAAGTACATGTAAATCCATCAAGATTTGGCTTTAAAACCTTGTGGTAAAGACCCTGAAAAGCAGACAAAAAACATTAGTCAAAAATCAAGTTTAAAGATTGGTAAAATTATAATAATAAAAAATCAAAACCTTCAGATAATCCTTTGTAAATTTTTTATCATATTCCTTGTCCATAAGTCAACAATTTCTATGAAAAATTTGGTGTTTAAATACTTCAATGTGCTGAGCTGAATTATTTGTTATTCAAAAATATCTGAAATAAATAAAAGTTTTTATTAGCAAAATTTGATAAATAACACAGGCCCACAAAAAAACTATATTGCTCTGCAGGGTGAGACCACATTATTCCTATGTATTTTGACCCGCTGAACACTAATTTGCAACAAAAAAAGGGGGGAGGGGTCGGACAACGAATTTCGAAGATAACCTCAAAAACCCGTAAATAACCTCGTTTTATAGTGGCAAAGGCTTAAAAAAAAAGAAAAATATTTATCTCAGGTTGAGACGATATAATTTCTATGTATTTTGATTCGCTGAACATGAATCTGCAATAAAAAAAGGGGACTGTCCGGTGAACTTTGAAGATAACCCCAAAAACCGTAAAATAACACGTTTTTCAATGGTAAAGGTTGAAAGAAAAAAGAATTTCATTTGCCACAGGTCAAGAATGACCAGAATTGTATTGGCAAACGTACAAACACACTTACGTCTTTTCTGATGTTTAGACTGTAAGAAAAACTGAAGACAACAGCAGTCTGAAGGTGAATCTGAAAATGCTTATATCTCTGAGAGCGGGAAAACATGGCAATACTCATCTGTAAGTCTAGTTAGGTGATCAGAAGATTGGAAATTTATTGACATAAACCCTGCATGAGGCCTTAAATAAAGGTGACCTTATGAGTTAACACAATTGGTTTACGTTTGCGTATCTCGTCATCGAACGACCTATGTAAAGGATTTCTACGTTGCTTTTTACCTTTTTTTGTGTTTCTCTTTTCAGTATCCAGCAATAGTCTTCCATCATATTATTCACGCTCCACTTTCATTGACCTCTACGTTCAAATTCCTTCATATCCTGATGAAATCTTTCGCCTTGTTCTTCACTGAAATCCCCAAGGTTTTGTGGAAATTCATCAAGGTGCGAATCAAGAAAATGAAGCTTCAAATTCATTAAGCAACCTAAGTTTTCGAAGTTTTCTACCATATTTTCTACAATGCTCCTATAGTTTTCGTCTTTGTTATTTTCCAAAAATTTTGTTGCGACATCTTTAAAGCTCAACTAGGCTGCCTTCTCAGTAACATTCATACTTTTGACAAACTCTATGTCTCTAAACATTTTGTAAATTCGAGGTCCATCGAAGATATCTTCCTTTAATTTAACTACAGTTATATTTTTAAAATTTTCTTAACAACACCCAATAAAAAAGTAAAGTATAAAGCATTGAATTAGAAAATTTTGGTAAAAGCACAAAAAGTATATTGCATCCTGCTACGTCAAACACAGTCAATACTTAAGCCAAGCTTTTCTCGATAAGGCATCCCACACCATAGCTCCTGCTATCGTCGTTGGTGATACGCGCACAGCATTGGTTCTGCATAAGAAGCGCACACGCGCGGCATATGGCTTTTAATAAATTGAAAACCTGTTACGCCTGTGACTTCTATGTCTCTCTTCTGTTTTCTGCGACATTCTCTTGTTGATTTTTCTTTTCGATTTTGCATCTGATAAGTTTGGATTCTGTTTATCGACACACGGATGCGACTCGATAATCGACCGGTCTGAGAGAGATTGATTGATTGATTGAAAAGAGAAAGAGAGCGAAAGTGAGAGAGAAAGAGAGAGAAAGAACCAGTATTTCACTTAAAGGCTTCTGATTTGCCCGAGTCACGGTTACTCATTGTTCTTATTGTGCTTCGATGCTGACATAATTATTCGAGCAGCGACGCACGCTTTTTTCTGTATTTTAGGATTGTCTGACTGAATTTGTTGAATTGTATTTTTCGTAATTGGTTACAAAATCATATAGTACTCTCATTTAACGTCAAATATATGCAGAACGAAAGAACTTTCTGCAACATAAAAAGCTTAGTAAAATTATCCAATACTTGGAATGAATTATTTGCATTTTTAAGCCAATCGTCGCACAAATAGCAGTGCACGCGACCAAGAAACTCTCACGCTAAAACTATTCCAAAGAACAGCACACATTCAGCAAAAAAAAAAGACGAAATAGCAGTACCAGCACTACTTACAAACTTCCATACAGTCGGTTTCAATTAAGGCTTATTTGAGCTTACAGCACCTCCCCTCCGCCCATTTATACGTACATAGAGACGAGCAGGGACTAAAGAATTTCGTGAGTCCCTTGAGCTGCAGTCTACACAAAAGCGAGAGGCGTGCGCACACACAGTCAGAGAAAAAAGGCTGCTCTGCCATTCCCGAAATTTGCGAATTAAACGAAATTACGCACACGCACGCGATCACTTTTTCCCAGAAAAAAAAAAGCAGCGCGGCTGTATACGATGAGTTTGGGTCAGGTTCTCTGGATTTCGACGATATGGCAAAAACACACCCAGGCTCTTCTTTTCTTTGTATTTGGACCAAGTGCTCGAAAAGTACGAACGGATGATTTTAAAAATGAAGACCGAGTTGCACTATCCACGCGGGTTGTAATAGTATTGACCACTTGATTGCACGCGTGCTTAAAGTAACATTTCGCGTATACCGTTCGGAAATAGTACATTACACAACGAGAGGGCGAAGGAGATAACCTGAGCGCACGTGTTGCGTACAATATTTTTTCATACAACGTGCGCAAAGCCCGATTTTGCATTCGCATGCGTGTGCAAAATCGAACATTGTGCACGGATTGTGGAAAAATAAAATGCACTACAAAGCTGACTCCCGTGCTCGTCTCTACCACACACTCCTGTATAAATCCCATTCGTGCGAGAATCACCTCCTTTGCACACTTGTAGCGTAATGTTCTATTCGAGGATCCGATCACATCTTTTTCATTGGTCCATACACCGATGAAATTATTAATTATGTCGACACAATGAATTTTCACAAAAAAAATCGGAAAGACAGTTTTTTTTTGCTAATAATTAAAGAAAATAAAATTGAGAAATAGTGCAGATGTTATTTATGAGAAAAAAATTAAAAATAAATGCACATTTTTCCTAATTAGCATCTTATGTGATATAGAATTCTGAAAAAATAAGTCTTTTTCTTCAATTTTTTGCCCATAAATGAGACCTTTAATTATTTCATAAATATGTCTTTTAATTATTTGTAACAGAAACTGATTTTCACCTTTTACAACTGTTTCCCAGTCTTTCAACGATATTAAAATTTTCGATTTTCCTGTTGCCATGACCCAGTTTAATACTAAGTCATTTGGCGAAACAATTAATTTCATATACTCGTATAAATATTAAAATTATCGAATGCAATTAATCTAATTCATAATTCAAGAACTGATCTGGACTAACCGTTGAAATAATTCAAGGATCAACGAGGAAAAAAATCTCGACCGATTGGCGCGCGAACGTCGGTCAGCTCAAAGAACAAAAGTTAAAAATATAAAACGTTTGAATGGAAGTTCGCTTTGTACATATATCGAGGCGCAATAAAAGACAGGAGAGGAGAGAGAGAGAGAGAGAGAGAGAGAGAGAGAGAGAGAGAGAGGGAGAGGGAGGGAGAGAGAGAGACAGGCGAAGATGTGCGCCGTGCGCAGAGCAGGAAAAATGATGAATTTATCGCATTCCGAAGGTATTTATTGTTAAGAGCGACGAAGACGGAGAGCCACGAGAGAGCGAAGGAGAGTAGTAGAGTGAGATATAGAAAAGACGGTCGAGAGCAGCGCGTTCGTTTGTCCGTCCGTTAAAATAGCACGTCCGACCCTCGTCAACCGTCCTTTTAACAGCGAAGATTAGTACGGCCAATATAGCGCCTTCCTCACGCTCTTCCCCTCTCTCTATGTGCGCGTAAGTAAACTTCGAGAAAATGTCAGACTGCCATGACTGCACTTTACTTCCCTCTCTCTCTCTCTCTCTCTCTCTCTCTCTCTCTCTCTCTCTCGCGCGCGCGCGCTCTCTCGCTCTCTTTCTCTTTCTCTACGCAAAAGGCTTGCTGAGGCGTTGCTATTCCTTCATGTTACTGCTCTGTTGTTTTGCTGGATGCCTCTCAGGAGCTAAGCAACAGAATCCAAGTTCAGCAGAACTCCTGTATGAGATACGTGATGGGCTTGAGGAGGGATGATCATATCTCTCCTCAGAACTGCCCTGGTCTGGTTACGCACAACGAGACATTATTTCATGGCTGCGTAGATGTACAAAATCGTGCGTATGAATACAGCAGACTATCTACAGCGTCTCTTTTTCAGATATGTGCCCAGAGATCCTGTAAGGGGGGAGATAAAACAACTCCCCCCCCCCCTTCTTGATGCGTACCGAGACGGCAAACGCTCATTTCTGGTCCAAGGTGCGCATCTTTGGAACTCCTTGCCTGCTGAAATCCGCTATATTCCATCACTCAGCAGGTTCAAATCAGTAGTGAGAAAACTGATTTAGTTTAGACTGACGTGTAGGCTTATGCCATGGGGCATTGCTGTATGTTAATTTATTCTGTAACGTCCCGTATACCCCATGACATGAATGTATGGATGAATGTTCTTCGATGTCTGTGTGCTTGATTTTGTTCTGCCCCTTTTATTTTTACTTTAAATTGACTGAAAGATATTAAGCTGATTTTTAACAATTTTATTTTGTATTTGCAAACGGCGACTGTGATATCACTTATAAGTAATAGTAACAGTATAATTAATAAGCCTATAAATAGTGTAAAAATTGTTACAACAGAACTTAAAAGTATAACTAATAAGCTTTCAATTGCATTTTAGAACGAGCTATTAGCACTTGTTATTCAAAAGTTATCAGCGATCTGAAATAAAGTAAAATTTTCTAATTTAGCATTGTAAATAACACCGAGACACGTATCTTATATTTTTTACCAAAGAATATCTCTGCAAAGTTTTAGTCAAATCCATGACCGGAGGGTGTGAGCTCTCCTTGTCAGTGAAACTCTTGTGCGGTTTTCACCAAATTTTTGAAAGCTTGCTTGAATACATCATATATTGTCTAGGCAAATTAGACTAAAAGATTAGACCTTAAGGTAGCTCTAGGGTTAATCTGACTTTCTAAGACATAAAAAATAATTACGTAGAAATATTCAGGAGGATTTACTGAATATATTTTATAAATTTTGAGGCGATTTATCGTGTAAAAATTAAAAATATTGTAAATTAAAGTTGAGGTATTTAACATTAGCCCTTATGGGACAGGCACTCCGAGAGACAGGAAGTGAAAGATTTTTTTATAGATAGCGGTATATGCCATTATTGAAAAACTAGTTTTTAATAGATTGATATCTCAGATTTTCAAAAATATAAAAGTTATTATAGGTATTCGTGTAAAATTAAAAGATATTTATTAACCAAACAAGCAAAATCTTGTTTTCACGGTTAGTTTAGGAAGTGATAGAAATTTAGCAACATCGCATCATTCGTCATACTCGTTGTCCAGTGTTGCCACATTTTCATGTCAGGATGAAACCGAAATCAAATAAACAAAGAATTGTTTTCAATAATGTTTTATTTTAATAAAATAATAAAGAATAGGGTCTTAAACCTAAATGAAAAATGAAGAAAAAATTTTTGAAACACTTTTAACACGCTTATAAAGTATTTAAAACAATTTTTCGTTTCATCTCTCAGTAGACTAGAGAGTACCCATAGAGCTACCTTAAAGACATTTCTGTATATAGCTGAGTCAAAGGTGTCGTAGATCTTGAAAAATGACCTCCTAAAAAGAAAAAAAAAAGAAAAGTCCGGAGAGAAAGAGAGAGAGAGAGAGGGCGAGATGAGAGGCCAGAAGCTCGCAAGAGAGACGGGAAGTCCAGGCTTGCGCAGCATCAGTAATGCAGCGACGCTGATTTAAGTGTCCTAACAACATGTCTCGAGTCTTTAAAGAGTCCTTAAAAATTTTCTAGGAGATTAGATGCACGACCTTTACTCGTCGTCGTTCCAAGCTTGTCAAGAGACTGGAAAAAAAAGGGAGCGTAGACTTTTAACGCTTAACCCTAGATAATGCACCTCCATTTGTGGCTTGTTTTGTACTTTTTTACAAGTTTTGTTTAAAGAAAAATTTAAAAAATGTAAATTTTTTGTGATCTGTATTTTAACATACTACAACTACACTCACGTGTAATACACACACCTTATATTATTGTCAAATCATTTTAAATAGGCTTAATTGAATTAGTACATCATTTTACAAGTAATGATGAAAAATTTTCAATTTTGGAGCTAGAAACTTAAAAATAATTACTATATATTGTTTATCATTATTTGTCAATAATAATAATAATTTCATAAATACAATTGAATAATATTGATACTCAATTTGTTTATGAAACCAAATGCTAAGCTATCAAAATTTTCATTCGTTTATTATATAATCTATAAAATGTGAATCCTTTAATTTGACTACCGGAAAAATTATCGAGTTTCACTCGTATTAAGTCAAAATTTTTCTTCATTTACCTCGTAGTAAAGAGTGAGCCACTGGTTGACTTTTTACTAGGTAATGAAGTATTTTTGACTCGAATCGAGCGAAAACTTGGGAAACCGGCCAAGAACTCTATCAGTATATACATCAGTACAATAATAGTGGAAAATCCACGAAAATATTTTGTAACAAAGGATATCCTTTACGAATGACTCAACTTGGAGCTGTCAACCTCTAGATACAAAGCTTTTGGTGTAAGAGAACCATATCTATAGACAAAAAAGAAATAGTTTTTCCCAGGACGATCGTTTTTAACCTCAAAATCCCGTAAGCCATTGTAACCTCATCCCCAAGCAAAAGTATATAACTCGTGGGATCGGCGCGGTGTCCATCCAAACCAATTTCCCTCTCCTACTCCTCTGCTCCCCTTCTCTCCACTGCCCTTCTCTTCTCCTTATCTCTCCTTTTGCGTCTTTTCCCCATCACGCTTGAACGATGTCTCGTCCGATTTTATCCCTGGTGAAGTGCTCCTGCGTGTGGCGCGTGTAACTTGAGTAAAAGCGACTGGCACAGGCTCCGTAGTAATACTATAGTAACGGCGCTGCGGCCACGATGGCGGCAAAGACCAGAGGTGCAGTGTATAGTTTCAATCGCGTCTTCTGCTGTTGTTTTCGCTGCTTTCGGTTAAAATGAAGCGCTCGATATATATGTGCGTGTATATTACATAGGAGGATGTGTAATATGTGTGCTAGGGAAGATGGAAAGATCGAGATGACGTACGGCGGGGAATAATATGTAGTCTACCCTTTTTTGATACCGTTCGATAAGAGGATAGAGGTTCTCTGGGCTCTTTTGTAACGTCTGCGATGATATCGTTGGCCAATTCATCTAAGATGCATATCCTACTGTGGTTCTTTTAGGATTATTTGAACTGCTGTTGTGAATTAGCGGGAGGAACATATGTTTTCTGACGCTAATTCAGCAGACTATGTTAATAGGGAAAGTTGTAGGTATTACAAAGATCTATCGATTCGTTTTTTTATTTATATCGATTGCTTTGTTACTATTCAAATGTAGCTACGATATTTGTGTTTATCTCGTTAAGCTACTTCAGATTAAGTACAAAAGGATTTTTGTATGTGGTTCAGAATCTGAGACATTGAAGATTTTCCAAGCGCGATCGATTTAGAATGCACGAAATCAATTTTGAGAGCTACCGCACGGCTTCCCCCCACTCTGCCGCCCACTACAACTGACGCACAAGCTTTACTTTATTATCCAATTACTAATACTAACAATCAATGCAACATACCCAGTACTTTTGTTTTGAAAATATAAGTATTCAACATTAACTTCCATCAAGCCCATTGCTGTAAAATATAAATGTCGTCCTCTATATTTTTTTGAAAAAAAAACTATATCGGCTCCAGAAGATCGTAGAAAAATATATATTGTTTTAAAATACTTGAAAAAATGTCAGTAATTTATTTTCATAAATTAAAAATTGAAAAAGATATTTAAAAAAAAAAACATTTCGAAACAATGTGAAATTTTTTCGAACTCATTTTGTAATCTATAAAATTGATAAAATTGTTCCAGTTCTGTAATAGTATGGTAGTACAACTCTTCAAGAAGAAAATAAGATGTCGATCGTTACTCTAGGACCATCCACTAGGCAACAATAGTCGAATTCCACGGGTACTTTTTTTCGAAAAATATATATATCGAAAAATAATAAATATTTTTCAATTTTTCAAGCAAGCACTTTTTTGGCTTGCCGTAGGCTATACTTTACAGTAAATATCAAGTAATCATACTTTAATTTTAACGACTATTAGAAAATCCGTTTTTAAGGGTTTTATCGATATATCTCGAATAGTAACAAAGCAATCGATATAAATAAAAAAAATTAAACGCTAGACCTTTTTAATACCTACAACTTTTTCGTTATCATAGTCTGATCGGAGTTATAGTTTCTTTGTTAGTTACGAAAAATCGATTTTTGCAACTTAGTTAATTTTTTCGTTTGTGTTGACCATTTCGGATCAAGTTGGAAAAACAAGAAACACATCTTAAAATTTTATTTTCTATTTATATCTTTTTTTAGGTAGGAATTTATGCAAATTTAACATTAGACGCCGCATAACCAGACAGTGAGTGCTGTTGCTATTTTCAGGAGGCGGCGGAACCATTGCGTGCCACTAACTTCGCTACCGCCACCGAGTCCCAACCTCAACCTTCCACGCGATCGTCTACCCGTTACTACTCTACTACTCTCCGATATTACCTGCGTTGAAACGACGAATATAAAGGCTCTGTAAAAAGATGATTCGAGTACGGGCGTGTGGGAGATGCTATATTGGTACAGGTACACCGATGCCGTGTATTCTGAGAACTTTGACGATCGATACATTGATCGTACAAATATGATTTAGGCTTTTCATTAATTGGCGGAGGACTTCAATGATCAAAACAAAGCAATATTTTGCTAGTAACATTTATATTTATATTAGCGACGCTTTGGAAGCCTCTTAAACGTATGCTTCCCTTCTCAAGCTTTAAAATTAGTATCGAGTTACATAAAAAAACGTTTAACGTTTTAAAACGTTTAATAAAAATAATCGTAGTAAAAATCCGACTTAACTCGAATTTTTTAAGGTGTTCCAAGCGACAAACAAAGTATTAGATAGAACAATAAAACGAATGAAAAACAAAAGTATAATAATCCTAGATTCATAATCAAAATTTTGGGAGGTTAACTATTTTACGACTCCAGTTTGCGTTCGTGTTAATTCTTATTAGGTTATGAAAGATCTTTGGAAAGATTTTTCTCTGTCATCGCGAAGACTGATTGTATCATATAGTTTATTTATATTTTAACATGAGACGCTTTGTGATATTACTTATAAGATCGATAAATATTTTAAAACTGATTTTTAGACTGATTAATTTTTAAAAAAATACTGTGATATAGAAAGAGTTTCTGCAATATATTAACAAGTGAAAGTTTTGATGAATATGGTAAAAAAAAGGTAATGATATTGTAAAAAAAAGTTATGTAAACCATAACTACCAATTTTTTTGGTATATTATTTATGAATAAACTTATATTTATTTATAAATCTATCTAGGAGGGGTATTCAAAAAGTAAGTTTCCCTGTGTTGGGAAAAAAATAAAACACTAGTTTTAGGCTATAAAAATAATTTGATTTTATTCTTTTACTCTTAAACTATTTTTCTACGTAGTCGCCTTGGACTTCAATACATTTTTGTATATGTTTGCAAGCTTAAATAAACCTTCCTTAAAAAATGGCGTGCCCTGTTTTTGGATCCACGATTTAACGACTTTTTCGATTTCGTCATTTGAAGCGAAGTGCTGGCCACCCAAACTTTCTTTTAACTTTGGGAAAAGGAAATAGTCACTTGGTGCGAGGTCTGGAGAGTAAGGT
>UELV01003273.1:0-26394 GCA_900490015.1 Megastigmus stigmatizans
AACGTTATATATATTGTTATAAAAATTTTTTTAAAAAATGTTGTACAGATAAAAAATTATGGTAATTTTAGTGCAAAAGTCATAGTTTCGTTCTCCGCGCCTACTCTCTTACCTCTAGCTTCGATTGTATTAACAATTTTTAATTTTAATTTTTAATTTTAATAATATAAATAGACTAGAAGCTGAGATATTTGAAGATTTTGCAAGCGCGATTAATTTAGAAAGCACGGAATCAGTATCGAGAGCGACCCCGCGGCGCTTCCCCCACTCCGCTACCCGCTACAACTAACGCGCACGCTTTACTTTATTATTCAATTACTAATACTAAGATGAATGAAATATACCCTAGTATTTTTTTATTGGGAATATAGGTATTCAACATTAACCTTCATCAAGCCCATCGCTGTAAAATGTAAATTGTGACCTTTAGATTTTTTTTGAAAAAAAAAGTTATCTTGGCTCCAGAAGGTCATAGAAAAATATTTTTTTTAAATACGTGAAAAATGTCAGCAATCGGTTTTCATAAAAGTTATTTTCATAAATTAAAAATTGAAAAAGATATATGAAAAAAACATGTCCAAATAGGCGAAGTCATTTTTTGATCCTTAAAATTAATAAAATTGTTACAATTCTTCAATAGCATACTTTACAGTAAATATCAAATATTGAAACTTCTGTTTGAACGATTACAGGAGAACCCGATTTTTAACGGTTTTGTGAATGCATCTCGGATAGTAACAAAACAATCGATTATAATTATAAAAAAGAAACGATAAATCTTTTTAATACCTAAAACTTTGTGATTTTTTTCGGCCATGTTCGCCACTTTGGATCGAGATGGAAAAACAAGAAACACATCTTAAAATTTCATTTCCTAAATAACCATATTTTTTTTCAGGTATGAGTTTTAATAAATTTTGCATTAGGCTGTGACAGATTGCTTGGCCGATATTTTTCTCTGCGTCTTTGGTCGGCTGTTGCACCAGCTGTTACGTCGCGACTCCCATTGCTATTCGGTTCGTCTGGGCAGATATTTTTGCATTCCTTTCCCGATTTCTCTTCTCCCTCTTGTTCTTTTCACCATTGGATGACTTACTTCTTGCCACGACGCCGCTATTTTTGCAATGCTTTCGTCCGCTCCTTAATTCTCCCTTTCAATGCTTAATTACACTGCTCTGTTGAAAGCAATGCCTTTTAAACGCGCCTTGGAAACAGAACTGATTACGCGGTAAACATCTAGTGGAGAGCATGATTAGCGACAGGACTGTAGATTTGCGGTGTGTATTTTACAAACAGGATAATTTATGCCGACCAACTACGTGGTAGGTACACGGCCAAGTTCTCCATTATTTCTTTTCTTTTCTTTTTTTCTGACACAAAAACAATTTATTCATGCCCAAGGTCACCATTGCGTGAAAGAGTTTCATGAATGGGTAGACAACGAAGAACATTTTATCATTTCTGTCTATAGCTGATAGTGATGCACATGAGCAATATGTATAATCTAAACTGAAATAAGTTCTATAAAAATCTTAATACTTTCTTCTTTAACTCTCAATAACCTAACGGCCTTTTAAGCGAAGATAATGTTGTTACGTCATTTCGTTGTATAGGTTTTCTTCCCTTACGATAAAACCTAAGTGCGGATAATACTTTAAAATTGTAGCCACCAAATTTCAGCCAAGGAATTTCTTACCGCGCTTCGTACAAATACCTTGTGGTTTGCCAGACACCGCAATATTGTAACTCGATACCATGCTAGAAAATTAACGAGTCGAGCTGGTTGGTAGACTAGCTTCTACCTAGATCTGATAGCTAATTTTTAGGCAGAATGTAATCGCAAGCTGCCTAGAAACTCGTTAAGGATATGTACGTGCAGCCGCACAAAACAAGAGAGCGCTGCTGTACATTTGTTTAGGTGCGGCTGCCGCCTCGTTTTGGGACGCCTAACGTCTCAAAGCGGGACAAGACTACAAGAGATACCCCGTACGCGGAACTGACCTTCACGTCAGCGCTAGCGGGAGAGATGATGCCTCGCTTTAGGGCAGTAGATGCTCATTCGAGAGCAGTGTACTGTAGATATAATAAAATGTTATTTTTTTAATAAAAAACATAATATGCATAAATTATTTGATTTCACTGCATATAAACACAAAAATTTACGATTTCTTGCAAACGACAGCTGCCTTGCCAGTTGTCACATAGTTGCTCTACACTCGTACACTGCTTATTCGAGAGCGTATACAGAACGAGCACCTATGGTGCATAGGTTATGTACGCGAGCAGAAAGACGATTTTTAAATGTCTTTATGGGACGTTTTTAAACGGATTAATTAACCCCAAATGGATGTAATATAGCTTTAAATTATTATTTTTGTATTTTTCAATACAATATTTATTAATAAATATAGTAACGATTAATAAAATATATTTTTATATTATTTTAAAAATTAAGTAGAATCCACCCAGATTCTAATCTAAAACCGTCGTCAGGTCACGGGACTTCCGTCCAGAAATACAGCCAGATCGTAAGCATATCATGCAAATCTAGGTTCAATCTGGCTGAAATATCGTTAAATTTTCTAGCAGGGTGTTTGTATTGTTAGAATTGCAATAATTGGAATTTCAACAGCGCTGCTCTCGCGACTAAATCAGCGACTGTAATTTCTAAAGTTACAACGTTCAGTATGAGCAAAATGCAGTGGCCAAACCTACAACTACAACAAAGCAACTGCAGCTATACACTCTGCCCTGCATATGTAGTTTTTTTTTTCACGACGGCAATTCACGTTAATATTCAGTACCGCACGACTTTTACTGGAAACCATAAAAAAGTACAACGACGCAGTTAAAAATGCCTGCGGGATGTGTCTTCTGTGCTTCTTTTTCACATCCGTTTTTCGTGTTTAAGTATTTTCTAACGCGAGGATTATTAGGGATGCAGGTGAATCTCTGTTTGAAGTAGGTATAGGCGCGTGAGTAAACTGCAAATGGATATAGGAGGTCTGCAGGTTCGGTCGTTGGAGGATAACCGATACGTGAGCGGAATGAAAAATGTGCGCGCGGGCAAAGTTAAGATATCTAATCGGGGAGTGTGTAGCTCACGGTCGAAATTACAATTCAGCGCTAATTTTTCTTAATTCATTTGCACATATACCCAGCAAAGCTCGTTCCACACTCAATTCGTCATGTATTATTTCATTCTTAAAAATTAACTCTCTGCAGCATTTTATGATAGGTAGCGCATTTTTGCCGCATTGCCCCGCGCTATAATAATACTAGGCTGGTTTGAATATCGCAAGGCTGGCTTTCCAGCACTTTTCATCCAACAAATGAGAGAGTCCGTCTAGCGCATATATCAAACTGTAGGCTGGGGAGAAAAATCGATCATCGCAATTATAAGGAGAAGACGAAGCCGAAGCCGACAGAAAAGAATTAGCGTCGTGCGTTGAACACGAGCCACAGCTCAAAGGGAGAGGAATGATTAGTTCCGGTTTACAATTACGGCCCTGCAAAAATGAAAGAGAGAAGGCAGAAGAAGCGGGTAGATCAATTGCAGGAACGAAGCACCTTGCGGTAACAAAAAAAAAGTGTCGGGAGCCGAGCGCTGACGGGGGATGACTGCGCGACGACGTGCTCGCGGGGAGAGCGCCTCACGGCAATATTTGCAATAAGGGGCGGCCCAGCGAAGCTTATCGATCCACTAAGGGTCCCTTATGTACGTATACGTATATATATATATTCCGATGGGCACCCCTGAGTTCGCGTGTCTCGACCTCTTCTCTCTCTCTCTCTCTCTCTCTCCCTCTCCCAGTCGACTGGCGAATGATAACCCGAGGAGAAAGACTTTCATTCGTTTCCTCACGCTCTGTTTACTCGCGTTTACGGCATTGTTGCAGAACATCGTGCACTCTCAGCTTCCTTCCACTTTCCTTTTTTTTTTTTTTTTTATCTACTCTCGCTCTGTGGACATCCCCCTTTTTCATGCCCTCCACGAAAGTCCAGTGCTGCAGAGAGCCGTTTAGAGTCAAGCGCCGATTGGACAATTCGAGAAGCCCAGTTTATGTGCGGTAGCGATAAAACGCTTAGCTTGAAAATGAATTGTTCATTTGGTTCTCATATAAGTATAACCTGTTTTCTTCGAGATTGTTTTTGAAGTAATTATTTTATGAGCTTGTTTTAAGAATATCGCTGAATTGAATAACAGTTTCATTCTTATTCTTTTTATATCCATGAAATATTGTTTTTACTCGGTACTATTGAATAAAAAGAGGTCTTATTCTACAGGGATGTATCAAATTTTAATCAAGTTACTGATAAAGTTAAAATATTTCATACAATTTTGTTTTGCTCCGTTAAGATGGCCGAGTTACCCAGGAGTAAGGCCCGCACGAGACCACACCCACCACTTCTATTAAATAAACAAATTAAAAAATCCCAATGGGTATAAAACAAAAAAATAAATAAAAAGTCCCGCATGGGCATATATATGGTGTCATATCAGGTCCCAATATAGGGACCCATAGCCAATAAAAGAAAAAAAAAAGAAAAGAACAATACTAAGACATTAATAAAATAAAATTTTTCTTCTCTATGAAATTAAATATTTTCATACCATATAGAATAAAAAAAATGAATAAACAGTGCGAACTGTTAGTATAAATAGCTTATAAATACCCAAAAAATATAGTGCCAATTTTTTGATAAAAGTGTTTTTTTTTTGTATTAAAAAAGCATATAACCTAAAGGTTTCCTGCGTCGCTACGTGCTCGGAAATAAAAATAGCTACTCCCGCTGTCAGTGTCTGATTTATGCAACATATGGCACTTTTGTTCGAACCTTGCCTTCCTCAGATACATTTAAAAGCACGCCTGTCACTGAAGAAAGTGCATTAAACATTGGTATGAACATGAACCTCATAGATAGATGGCTGTAACCCGACTTTTTCGCTTCAGCTAATACTACAAATCTTTTTTGCTTACCTCATCAGTTAGATATCCTTATTAAGCTAGAGAATATTCAATTGATTTTCTTTATGAAAAATCTCCACTTTCTAGAGTTTGTTACATTCTGTGCAGTAAAAACAGCATAACAGTCTATTATTATGGATTTAATGAATTAAGTATGCTTACTCCTATTTTCTTTTCCCTAATAAGAAGATTGAATTTCATTTTAATGCACTAATACCACTAGTTAGTGAATGCTTTCATGAATGAAACATAAATTCAAAGATAATATACTTAAAACTTGTTCTTATTTGGGATAGATAAATAACAGGGATTATCAATTTAAATTGAAAGCTACGAAAGATAAAGTGTAAATATTTTGAATTTATTTTGAATGATGGAAAACGATCTTTACTGTATTATCGTTTTATTGTAAGTCCCTCATCAAGGCCTAAAACTTTTAATTTTGAATTTATACATAATAACTCAAACAAAGAACAGTATAAATTCAAATGTTACAACTTAAACTAAATATCGTTTGGACATTTTTTTTACTCAACTACAAACAATAATAATATAAATACCGCAATAAAAAAGTTTTAAGTGGTTATTTTAACAATTTTCTTTAAAATGGCTTGTTCTGGTCTGAACATGATTCCATGTGTTTAAATGATGTAATTTGAAGCAGGGTTATCTATTAATGATATTAGCTAATCAGGTTTTGCAGTGTGCGCTGGCGATAACCTAAAAATTGACATGAAAGCGATAACAGCATTTTTGCACGTCAGCTTATGCAGTATTCAATCGTAATTAGTTCGGCGTCTGTAACTGAAACCATTTACGATAAAATCCTCTTAATACAACTGTTTGCGTATTATCATACATTAATTATAAGCAGGATTTCATTATGTAAGGTTAAATGTTGATAGTAGGGCATGGTGCGCGTGCGCAGAAAGCTAAGAGACGAGCTACAGAGGCTAGAAGGAGGGCTAACACGCATGAGGCACTCGGTTTCTGCGCACGCGCACCATGCCCTACTATCTCCTGTGCAGAATCCAATTGCGATTCCTATTTCTCAAATAAAAATGTTGTGGGTTCAATCGTACTTTTTAATGTTTCAGAATATTCTATTTAGTAATACGGTTGTGCTTGTGGTGTGTTTCTTAGAGATATGCATATAAATTGTTACGATATAAGCAAAATGTCACCTAACCTTACAATTTCACTAGTAGCCGTGAGAATGTTTTTTTATTTTATTGTAGAATTTCGATACACGAAGACCACACACAGAAGCACAAAATATATTTCATTTCCTATCATTTCCCAAATTATGAAGTGTTTATGATAATCACTTCAAACATAAATTGAATAATTAGAATATCGGTAAGGTAGGTCGCATTTCTTAGTACGGCTTTCCCTTAAAAGCGCGTTAAACACACACGAGTTGACGTATAAGTCCGTTATACATTAAGCGCAGACGCAGCTTAATCGTAGCGATCGGGGCGCGTAAAGTGCGTGTATGTCGCCCGAGTCGGTCTGAGCAGCGCCATAAATAAGCGCCGATGAAAGTGGCAGCTGGGGGGCGCAGAGCAGCAGCGGCACACATGCCATGTACGAGTCGTATTGCCGGTGCGCTTTTATCGATCCCCCGCTCGGGCAGGACCTCGACCTTGGTCCTTGGTCCTTGGCTGCGTCGCAGCTCCGATGACTATAGTTTATAATTTTTCTGCGGGTTAAGATCATTTATAATTATATGACATTCACAATATTTATGGAGTAATTAATTATTAAAATATATTTTATTCGCTATTGCGAATCTGTATCTGCGCATGCGCAGAGACATGAATTCTGAATGCCGCAAATAATTGATTTTTTTTCACTGCGTTTGCATCAATTGTTTATAAAAATATCAATAATCGTTTGTAATTTTTCTGTGGGTGAAGGAGCTCAAAGCTAGATTACGAAATTCGCAATGTTCTTGAAGTAATTCATTTAAAAAAAATATTCTATCCTCTGCCGCGATTCAGTTGCTGCACATGCGCAGTTGCACATACTCCGAATACAGCAAATAATAGATTCTATATTTAATTGCGTTTGCATCAATTGTTTATAATAACATTGATAATCGTATCGATTTAATATGAATTTAAAATAGATTTTTTTTAAACTTAGCAGTTTACGTTATAGAGTAAGTACCAATCCTAGGGAGTGCGCGACTGCGAGTCGAGCTTCCCCCTTTTCGGCCATCGCGCGCCGCGATATCGCAGCCAAGAAGCCTTTGGCCTCATCGGCCTCGGGGCTCGCGCAGTAAAGTCTCGGCAGGTGTACCTATATATACATGTACGTCGGCGGCGAGCCCACGACGTCTGACGCCCCCGCGATAAACGACGCCCGGCGCTTTGCCGCTCTCTTTTATGCTTGTACGCGCATGTTCCGAGAGCCGCACGCTTAATTCGCTCGCTGACCAATGCCTCGGCAACCCTCCTTATCACCTACACAATTTCGCCCTGACAATCAATTAATCTGCCTTGTAGTTATTCCTTTTGCGGCCTGCCGTCATGCTTTTGCTCTGCGTGTCTTGTGTGCACTAAATATATAAGAAGCGAATGCGTGACTCCTTGTCATACTTGATGATCCTTTCTAACGAACTAATTTTTCCGTTCTGTATAAGCGATTTCTAATTTGTAATCAAACTTCTACTGATTTCTCGGATTCTTTATTGATGGAACATTTTGTGAAACGTTCGTCAATGAGTAAAATGTTAAACAAACTTATGAAAGTTTCTTAAGAATTATGTACTTTTTATCTAGTATACCTAAAACAATGCGTTTTTCAGTAAAGCATAAATTCTTACGAAACTAATTCATTTCTACTCGAGATGTCTACTATTGCAGTAGGACACAAATTTCGTTCAAAGAAATCTTATTGGTTATACCCATCTGGCCTTTAATTGCAGTATTTAATGCGAAAAACGCGGGGTGCATGCGTGCGTGCGCAACGAAATTCGCGTGACAAATCCAAGGGAAAAAAAGATTGCTGGCTCGCAGGGACGGTCATATGGATCGACAGACACGCGGTGTACGTACGCGAGTCGTCGGAAGGGCCGAAAATCGAAGGTGGTGTCTGGTGCGTGCGCGCCGCGGAAAGGCCTTATTTGCCGACGAGCCATCCCCCCGATCCCGCACGTAGTTCTTTGGCGCTGCCGCAGTGCCGAGCGTCGGGTCGCTGGGAGCGAAGGGACCGCTCAGCTCTCGAACCGAGGGGGGCTCAAAACGCACTCGCCACATAGCCTGGCCCAGCTCTCCTATCTTGGCCAGGCCGACGCCCTTCCTGCGTTCATAATACACCCCGTGTGTGCAAAGAGAGCATATTTCGCCGCTTTTCCCATGTCCCAGCGCTGACTGATATATATACCGTTCGAGCGCTTACCCGATCGATAGACTACTTACTCACGTGAGTATAATATATATACGGAGATAAATGCTATAGGAAATATTACAATACTGGAACTGTGATGCAATCGCAGACTGTAATCTTCGAAATTTTTCAAGACATTATCTGCGAAATTTTCCAATCCTTGCGCAATATTGTAATTTTTATAAGTAATTTAGAAATCAAGCGTTGCAAATTAAAAAAAAATCGAAGTATCATCAAATTCTAATATTAACTCCACCTTAAATGGGTGTATAAAATAAAGAATAAAAATGTAAATGTGCAGAATAAATGAAAATATAAAAGTAGAGTTTAATACTTAAGTATAAAGTTAAGTATGCAAAATAAAAAAAAAATGAAAAATTTCAATTAAATTTACTAAATCATAGGACTTGTAGAAAATGTAATTATAGTGATGTTATTAAATTATTTATTAAAGTATTTAATAAATGTGCGAAAACGACAATAAATACTTATGAGTTTTATCATTTATTTGTTTGAAATTTAATATGTATGAAATATTATAATACTCATATAAGAAATTACAGTATGACGAAAATGCCTAGTGATCATCTTTACTAGATGTTGAAAAAATTACAATACTGTGTGGAAAACTTTCCAAGATATATCGTTCTTAATTTTAATGTTGGCACTACTAAGATTAGGTAGGATTTATTCTGGTAACTTTTGATAGAAGTATATTAAGAATGCTCATTTTGGCAATATGTGATCGTATTAGTTGTACAGTATGGTAATATTCTCCATAAGTATAATAAAGTAGTCGACCCGATTATCGATAACGTAAGAAAAGGGTCGACTTATGAAGCATTTTATTCAGTAATATTTTGTAAATGAGTGATAAGAAAAATTTCATTAATTAAAGAAGAGTCTTCTTTAATTAAATAAAAAAAAAGAATAAAAATGATCGCTTATTTATTTTAAAAATGATGTTGGAGAAAAAAACGCAATGTAGCAATTATCGATAGTCAGTTTAAGGTGAGGAACAGTTGTCGATAGTCGACAGACCCAATTATCGATAGCTCCGAAAATTATGGTTTTAGGTTAAGGGTTATGTTAAATTTTACTTTTTTGACAAGTTATTCATAGTTTTTTTTGACATAAATTATACTTTTACTAAAATTATATAATTTTATTAATATAAAACAGAAATAAATATAACAATAATCGTAATTAAATTACAGTTAAGTTAACAATAATTTTTTACAATCTCTCAGATACAGAAATTACAGGAACATCAATTCAGATCAACAAGTATTAATGCTAAATAAAAATTTAAGAATAAAACAAAGTTTAGTTTGTTACAATGTTACTCAATGGTTTTCTGCTTAAAAATAAAGCTTTAATTCTTTTTTCTTCTTCAAGTGGATTCCTCTTTAAAAATGCTTTATACCAGTGACGAGAAATGTTGCACTGAGTTTAACAATATTTCCTTTGAAACTGGAAACTCTTGTTTTATTACTTCGAAACACCACTCGGCCAAGGCTCTTTCATCAACTACACTTAAAACCGTAGGAGGCCCTGGGCGAGTAACAGTTGGAAATTTTCCCTTTACTCGAGAATGCAGTGTAGAATAAAGAACATTGAAAGCTTTTGTTTGCATTAAATATTGATCTTCCTTTATCGTTCACTTCATCTACTGCTTTTTGCAAATCTGCTATAGAGTAACATTATCTTGAAGATTTTGTCTGAAAAATTAAGGTTAGGTTACATGACACTTTCAAGCTATCGATAATTGTTACACACACACAATTCAAAGAGGGGTTCTCGATAACGCGATTAAATTAATTCTTTATAAATAAATTATATCCTACCTTTTTCTCCTTGCCCATGATGACTTCGTGATGATAATTTAGCTTGGTTCCAAGTATAAAAAACTAAAAACACGTTAAAACGACGCTCTGAACTCCACGCATGAGCTTAGCTCCGTACGTAACGAGAATGGCCGACAGCATCGAGTTGAAGGAGCTATCTTTTATTTTATTTTTTGTCCAGTCGTTGCATGAGCGGGTAATTCAAATCATATATTAAACAATTAACTGATATTTTTTCTTTCAAGAATAATTTTTTTTCTATATACTTATTATATCTATAGTAAGACATAATAATATTTGTAGAAAACTATCGATAATCGGGTCGCTATCGATAATCGGGTCAACTACCTTATATAAAAATGTTAGTGGAAGAAGTTTTACTAAATTAAATCGGAGCCTCTTTTCGCCTCTTACGATTTTATCGTGTTCATATACGGAGGACAGCTCCTCCGCCGCTTCTTCGAATTCATCTCGTCTTTCCTTAATTGCTGCTTTCGCTTTCCAAGACGCGCACATTTTGGGGCAAGTTACACTATGGCGAGATGACAAGTGGAAAAGACTGTTCGTCCAAATAAGATTGATGGGTTTGACTATTAACTTGGCAGATTCGACTGATAAAGAATTTTCTTCTTCCTCTTCTATATTTGTTTATTTTATCGTACAAGTTTTTATTCAAGTGAATAGATCGGAGCTACAAATAATCGCTTGAACATTATAAAGAGTAATCCCATAATAAAAAATAACTATTTTTTTTTATTACACATTAATATATTATTATTATTAATATATTATTATTATTAATATATCATTCATAAATGGCAAACAAATTTTGGGAACGGTGAAAGCCGTTTCACAGTCAAGGTCAGGGAAGTCCCGTTCACAATATAATCCCATCACGGAAAAAGACGCTACGGCCGCGGTGAGGCAGCGAGCTGCCGGCATTTTTCAAACGCGGCGTCTCTCGACAATATTGACAATTTCCTGGCATCTCCTTCGCGAAGCTCTCGGAGATCCTAACCCAATACGGATATATCTATATACAAGATCTCGCGGGGACTCGGTGCACGGGAAATTCGTTGAAAATTGTCGGGGGGATAAGTTTTGTGAGTTGGCGAGCGCTCTACCATCAGTGGAAACGCGAGAGCGAGAACGAAAGTGAAAGGAGAGAAAGGAAGAGAGAGAGAGAGAGAGAGAGAGAGAGAGAAAGAGAGAGAAAGTGCGAGGTATGTCCCGATTCGACGAGCCTCGTTATTGATCAGAATATATAGAAGTGCGGAGAGCTACTGCAAATGCGTGTGCGTGCGAAAGAGGGAGAAGAAGGACATTGTACGTGTACGTAGGGGGGGATGCAGGGCCGCAATGCGCACAGCTGAGGATATATCTCATTTTTCGCTATCCATCTGACAGCTTTGCGAGATATTCTCAGATCGGTGCTCGTTTATGATTTCTTTTTCGTTTCTTTTTAGCTCCAAGCGTTTGAAATATATAAACGGCTGCATTATACATCGGTACAGGATGCACACTTAAAAAGTTTTTTGAAATTATAATTAAACTATGTAACATTACTTTAAATATATGGGCGCTTATCATTTATAAGACTTTTCATGTATCACATTTTTACACAAAGATTTAAAAAAAATAATAAATTGAAAATTTTGGAATATAAACATTCAAATTTCAATTATTGAGGAAATTATTCGCAATTATGTAAACGTTCGTCAATGTATAGGTAGATTCTGTTTGCAAAAGACTATACCCAACCATTTTAAAATCTGTTCTATTCTTGTACTTTGCTAGAAAGAGCGGTTATATAGAAATTTTGATTTACAAGACACAAAGTCTTAAACTTTTCCTCAGAATTCGTATATAATTGCAGATAATATATAAAATATACATTCTTTGAAATTTCAATTATTCTTAATCAGTACTGATTACTAGTGAAAATTCACTGGTTCAAATCTAGAGAGTTACATAGTAGAATCACGATTCTCGTCGTGCGTGCAAGCGATGGCTTTCTTTCGGCGAAAATGAACGCGTGCACGAGCTGTACAGTCGCGTCCCCCATAGAGCACGGCGCGGGCGCTGATGATGGCACGTGGCCGATCGGTAGATGCAGGAGCGGCGCGGGCGGCAGCGGCAGCGGCAGCCCCCATTGATGAAGGACCCTCGTATTACTCGACTCGGCGCTGGCTTGTATTCGCGAGAACGGTTCGCAGTCGCCCCCAATCGCCCCGTCCCGCAAACACAGCTGTTGCTATGGGAGACTTATCTTATCGGAAGCCCTGCGCCGCTGCGACGCGAGTTCTATACCTATACCTAGATATACGCAGCTGCTAAGGAGTCGCGCTCGACTACTCCTCTCTCTCTCTCTCTCTCTGCAGACCAATTTGGCCCTATTCTCCGCGACTACTTTTTTTCTCATCTTATTGCTCCATGTTTTTCCTCGCTTTTTCTCGCTTCTCCTTGCTTCTCCTCTCGCTTTTCCAATTGCGCTGCGCTCTCCGCAGCCGCAGAGACTCTCGCGTGCACTCGCATTTCCATGGCGTGTGCTACCTTCTGATTTTTTTTAAACAATGCGCAGCGGAGGTGCTGCGCGGAACTGCTGCGCGACAAACAAACAGAATGCGAGCTTTCAATGAGTCTACGATGCACGTAATATGGTGGTACAGTGGATGACTGTCTATTCAGAATCTTAGGGCACGCGATTTCCATTGTCGTAAATCTTATATAAAGAATACGGGAGGACTGCTTCCCTCTTGTCTTCCCTCGATGCTCACTGCTTCCGCCATATTCACATCGCTCGTAAATTTATGCTTTTGAATATAGTAATGTGAAAATGCTCACGCGAGGAAATGTCTTTGAGGAAAAATAGCATCAACGCATTATTGTATGCAAAATAGACCGTGGGGATTATTGTAAAGTAACTTACATTGGTCAATCCTCTAGACATTTAAAATATCGAATTTATGAATATAAATGAGATTGCAAAAAACAGTACAAAAAATCAGCCGTAGCTGAACATGTACCTATTATATACTAAGGATAATATAAACTTTGATGATGTTAAGATTTTAGGTGTTGAAAATAATAAATATAAAAAGCCTTAGGTATTTTAGAACTGTTTTGCATCCATAGCTTTAAAAATAATATTAAATAGAATGTTGACAAGAATAATTTACACAATAATACTTCCAAACAATTAATAGATCATCTCATTGTTTAAATGGTTATTGTTTCATTGTACAAAATTGCATGAAATTTCGGAAAAGAATTAGTGTCTCGTTTATAACAGAATGTAGCAACTAATTATCCTCTCCACTCATCGAAAGGTACAAATGGACGCTAAAAGAAAATATGACATATGTAGGTATAGTGAAAATATAGTGCTTGCGACAAGTACGCACCGCACATATACTTTCATTAAATTTTAAGTTAAAACTGTAAGCGGACTTTATTGCTATATAAAATCAGATTGTTATTGTAATTAATTAATTTATGGAAAAAATTGTAAAATAAAATTAAAATTAAATTAAAATTAAAAAATTTATAAAACTACTGGATAGATTGCATAAGACTATTGGAGTCATTTATTTAATTTAAGTTTTTCATAATCTTAAGAAAATATCCATAAATAAACGTATAAAAAAACGTTTACTTACCATTTTATATGTAGCATTAGAGAAAAGTGTTAGGTAAATAATGTACGATTACCCATGCGTGAGGGTAAAAAACGTATTATTTATATAAAATTAATATATTTATTGCTAAACCATTTTTTTTTAGATTTACTTACTTTATCAACTCTTTAGTACGAAAAGTAATTATATCTTAATATTCTATATTGGAATATAATAGCTCGTTATCTTTCACTCATGACATCAAAGCAAACTTTTAAATTGTCCTTATTTGGTATCAATTTAAATCAAAGGCTTGTGTTGTGTGAATATAAACTTATGTCAAGTCATAAAAATTCCCTAAATATTGTAGCTATACATATAACGTATGTTGCATTCCTTATACAGATTAGATAGATGTTACTATACATATTTGATGCAAGAAGTCTGTCAAACCTTGTATACTGTATGCCTAAAGTGAACAAAATAGTAAAATGTATATAAATGAAATAACGAGATTATATTATCGTCATCACGGTGTAGAAAAAAGACCGGGCAAAAAGATAAACACGTTTTTTTCATTCGCAAAAACTAACTCTTTCTCGCAACGATACCATAAGGATCTTTTCTTTTTATTTTCATCTAAATGTATTTAAAACTGAGGGCAATGTTTTGTTTTATGAGTGGTAACACCTTAGAAGTGCAGCTATGATAAGCATTCAATATTAAAATTGGTTTTAATATAACAGTTTTTTATTATTTGACATTTATACGATTTCTATACTAACTTGAAGTAAAAAAAAAGCATGCTCATGAGATGAGAACCTTTATGTCGAAAAAAATGAGATAGTTTCACCGAAGCACGACGATATATTTGCAACTGAAAAAAGATTGCTGTATATTAAAAGACAACCTCTCTTTCTGTTTCAGACCTCTCGAAAAACCGCTTCATGGAATTGCCGGCGGAGGTGACGGAGTTTCCCTTTCTCGAGAAGCTGCACCTCTATCACAATGCCATAAGAATCATACCGGAAACGGTGGCGATGCTCCAGTCGCTGAGCTACCTCGACCTCAGGTGAGTCAATGTCCTCTCGCATTGCGACAAACGCCTTTGCGCAGCTATGCTTTAATCCCTCGCCGCAACATTAGCTTTTACTTTTATCGGTCGATCGTATGAACACGCGTCGTTTTCACAAAGGATAACAATTTTTTGTTTTGTTTTTTTTTTAAATTTTTTTAATGGCTCAATTAATTTTTCGGTCAATTCAATTGAAATTGATTTTACTTTGACTTTATGGGGAGGTCGGAGACCAAAATTTCGCATATTTGTCGTCAATTTACACGAAAAATAAAAGAATAACCGTATCAAAACTTCTTGGAGCGCAACATGGGGACTGCCAAAACATGAATATGATTGTGCACGTGTCTACGTGGTACTGGTGCTGTACTTTTTTTCTCTAATTCTTGGAACTTGCTATACACAATTATATAGTATTGGCGTCCAGAGGAGAATCGTGCACACGTCGTCCCCCGTGCATCGCGAGTTCCAAGTTTTAGGGAAAAGTGCGCAGCGCCAATGCCACGTAGACACGTGCATATAATCATATTCATATTGGCAATGGCTAAGGCGCTCCAGGACCTTTTGCTGTGATTAGATTTCATATTTTTGTGACTGTTGTTTTGAATTGACGATGAATTGACGAATGTGCGAGATTTTGGCTCTAACTTCCTCTTAACTATATTAATAATTTTTAGTAGCTTTAAACGTAAGACTTGCTCCAATCTAATTTGAAACTAAACATGATTACACTGTAAGCTTAAAAATATAATACAGAACGTTGCAATAACTTTTAGGATGCAATCCAAGGTTTGAAGTAAAACTAATCATATTTCAACTTTTTAGAGCGAAACTGGTTTTACACTCTAACTTTTATAGTATCTAATCTTTTAAATATATCGCCGTGACTATACACTACCTCAAAGTTGATATAGTAAGTAGGCACCTCGTCGCGCGCAAAACTACCGGAGCGCTTTTCTCCCTTTTCACTCGGCACCGAGTAATTCGAATAATTACTACTTGGTGCGCAGATGTTTCGCTCGACTCTTCGACTGTCCTGTCGTTTACCTTTTTCCTGCGGCTTTGTGTGTACCTATATATATATATATATATATATACACACACACAATGCTTTTTCTATTGGCTTGGACGCAGCCACGATTTCAGACTCCGTTCTCTCGATCGATTATTATTATTAACGCAACAAAAATTTATAAAAAATGCTTTTCTCTTATGCTCTGACACTCGACTTGTCGCGCACTTCGATTCGAATGGAAAGGAGGACGCCGGTAGCGGCCCATGGTCAAACTTGTCATGAATCCTATAAAATCGACATCAGCACAAAAAATCCTAAAACTCTGAAGTATTTGAAGAAAAAATGTCTTCTCTATGAAGTGGAAAATATAAAAAAAAGTGATTTTTTATAATTTTTAATACTAGATGTCGGATGAAATCTTGAGTTTTTCACTCATTTTAACAAAATTGACTTGAATTTTTTTTATATTTCCACGTATTTCCCCCGATTAAATTTTATTCCAATATTAATATTTTGATCAGCTCTAAAGAATAAAAAAATTTTGTACGTTTATCTAGGTTTATTTATTTTCTTCGCATTCGTCGGCTTCCTCCTTTTGGATAACAATGGCGAGGCTGTTTCACGGTACACTCGATTGCAAATTGCGCGCTCCTTATACAAAAGCTCCGAGCTGCTTTGTATACGACGCAAGTGCGGGCATTGATTTCCCCGCGCCATAAGCTGTTCGCGAAGCTTTCTCAAGCTATATAAGTAAATGCTTGATGCAAAATTCTTTTTGTTTCGATCACCGCAACATCTATTTATGTGAATCGGCTATAAACTCACTTCAACTTAGTCAACAATCACTTTGTTTGCAGCATATAACTAATTGCAGTGACTATTAATTCTCTGATTCAGATTTAAAGATCCGTATCTGCCCCTAATAAAATTGCAGAGCATGGGGAATCTACAAAACTTGCACTATATCATATTTAGAGCGTATGAAAGGGTTTTAAATTTATATAAATTCAACCCTGCACTTATGTGAAGGGAAATATTTTGTAAAAGGGGCCAACTTGTAGATGGTTTCGTGTATGTTTAATTAAACTTATTGCATAGGAGAAGTAGAAACAGGTGATCGTAGAGAAAGGCGCAATGATTTGCTCAATCAAATTTTTATCCACTTTGCCTTCAAGTAAAGGATTCAAACAGTTTATATTATATTCAATGTAGTTCCGCAATTCTGCAAATAAGGCCATACTGCAAGTTTTGTAAATATACGTTCCCTCGAAACTTGCCCTTGGACTTCCAAGTCCCATAAGTTTCAAGCGCATGGATCGCGAAGTTGAACGGTTGAATATGTTGCAGTCGCAACCAATTGACGACACTGCCCCGCGAGATCTGCCGACTGCCGCTGGCAACGCTGCTGGTGGCCCACAACAGGCTGGTCTCGCTACCCGAGGAATTGGGAAGGATGTCGGCCCTGGCGGAGCTCGACGCCGGCTGCAATGAAATAACGAGTCTGCCCTCGAGGATGGGCGACCTTCCGCGACTGAGATGCCTCGACCTTAGGAATAACCTTCTGGTGCACATACCCATAGGTGGGCCGCATTTCCTTCAAGCTTATCTATTTATTATATATATATATATTCTCCCTGCGGAATTTTGTATTATACCAAACGATGACCTTTACCCGCGATCATTTCAGAACTGACGTACCTGAAACTTGTCAAGCTGGACATTAGCGGAAACCGAATATCCGTCTTACCGAACGAACTTAGGAAGATGAAGAGCCTGGTAGACCTTAAACTTTCAGATAACCCACTGACCTCGCCACCTGCTGCGGTAATTATGCTATTTCATCTACTACGACTATTTTTTATTCCTGATAGCTTCTCGAATCCTACGGCACGGGTTGGAAACGGTGTACAATTAATTTATGTATTAATACATGCAGAATTTATGTATTTATGTACTCGTTATTATAGATTAGCCGTAGTTTAACGTTGGAATTGCATTTATTATTGTTATTGTGCAGATTATTCAACGCATGTAAGATTTTTACACTGTATTACACTTTTTTTGCTATATTAATCTAACCCCCTATCGCTAAAAATCTGATTTATCTAGTTTTAGCTAAATTTTTTTTATTGACTGTACGATTTTTTCAAGCCGTCAAGTTTTCATAATTTTAAACTATTGATCGTAGAATGTTTATGATGGTGTCAATGTACGAAAATTTCAAAACAAGAGTCAGAGACTTTTATTATCCTGACTGTAGTTGATCTGTACATAGTAAATAGCGTGGGACAGCTTGGCTCAGGCGAAAGAGCAGAGGGGAAGTCAAATATAACCCCCCTAGGCCAGGCCCCTCCTTTCACCCTGCTTATACTAAAAAACATACTATATAGCCTGTCGGAAAAGAAACGACCGTTAGATCCATTCTAAGAGCCGAGGCTTAAAGAAATCGTACAAAGACAGCTAAAATGTAAATTAAAGCTTGAAAAAATAAGTTTTTCACTAAAATTAGTTAGATCGATTAATAGAGTTATTTTTTGGATCCTTTTCATTTATTTAAGCTTGTAGTCATTGCAAAACCAAAACCAAAGTTGTGGAATACTAAAAACTATGCATAAGTCTAAATAACTCGTATATATTTAAGAGATAGTATTTCTTAGACAAAACGGATGGGAAAACTATCATGATCGCATATATCCGGTTTATGAAATTCCATCCACAATTTGCAGAGATTTTTGTTGTCGGAAATATCAACTTTTATTGTACAATTCTTTTTCCCGGTTTCTTGAAACTTAATGCTATAAGAGAATTTTAATATGTCATAAGAGACTTTTATGTATTCAAACATAAACTTTGAAGCTGCATACACAATTTTATTCGCGATTGTATTTTACAGCAGTTTCAAGCTGTAATAATTCATTTGTTACTTGAATTGAAATTTGCATGCTTATCACAGCTAGCGTTAATAATTTTTTTAAGAAGTTGCTACAACATTAATATCCGTTCATATCATAGAGCGTTTAAATGTATGTGGACGTATCAAAGAAAAAAAATCTGTATAATCACGTTGCTCGAGCTGTACTAGCTCGAACTCAAGTACTCGGCTGTACTAGCTTGAACTCAAGCTCGATTTAAGCTATCCTGCGCAAAAGTACACGCTACGAAGCGACTCGAGCTACTGGCACGACGAGCTGATTCCCGACAATAATGAATTGCATAATTAATGGAAGGATCCCGGTTTCAGCTGTGCATTCGCGGGCGAACGCACATCTTCAAGTACTTGGAGAGGCAGGCGGCAAAGCACGAGCGAGCCCGGGGCGGTCGGGCGAGGCGAGGACCGCTCGAGGCAAGGGGACACGCGACCCTGGACACGCGCTCCCATCGCCGGCACAACGTGGACAGCGGCTACAGCACCAGCGACGGCCTCGATAAACGCTGGTCCCAAGAGATCAACAGCGCGGTTAGTCTCCTCGCCCTACTCCTCGCTTTTCTACTCTCTTATAGGGCCTGGGCCAGCTTTTCCGGCCTACTCGGCTACTCCGACTCTAACCCCAGCTCTTCTACCCACACTTAACAACAGATTATACATTATACATATACCTATACCGCGTCCACTACTTTTAAACACGTCATACTTGCAAAGCCTTACATATATACCACATGCACCTGTATACTTTAATCCGATTGCTTTAGAGCTCGTGTGTATTGGCCACTTATGCATATATGTATATTATAATGTATACTGCAGTACGTCTAGGATGTGTGTGTCTATGAGGAACCAGTGAAAGTTCGATTGAATCAATTATACATATTAAGCTATGCACATGTACATTCATCACCAGAACTTGTACACTTGAAAAATATGTTCATTTATTAGTCCTCTTGTTTGTTCGCTTTATCGATCCATTGTTATATACTATTATGTTATTATGATTTGCTGTTGAAAATAAAAACTCGTTATTGAGATAAAGGCATGATCTTACAAGTCAGTCGCATATATTCCATCGTCAATCGGTCTTCCTTCCTTCTGCACAGGCACACGATGCTGAAGTTCGTGGCACGTGGCGTAAGGAGTGCTCACCACTTTCCATAGCTCTTCCACACGAAGTTAACGGTTCTTGTAGTGGAACTTCGACGCCTAGTACAATATCCCCTGGAGAAAATACGTCTCTCGAAGATGAGTTAGGAAAGGTCAGTTCTTAACAGAGAAATTAGTCCTACCTTAAATCGATTTACGTGACGCTCGGTGACGCTTAACTTAGTTGGGAACAATTTAACTGGAATATCTCGGGAAAAATATGATAACCCAGCGCTGTTTTGTCGGTTAGCAGGTGATAAATATGTTTGGAACTGGAAATAATTTTCTGTAATGTCTACTAGTTGAGAAAGCATGTACCGCTGTTCGGTGCAGCCTATCAATCACTTATCTGTTGAAAATATCCAATTGGATTCTACATGGAATCCACATGGAAATCAATCAAAAAACACTAGGTAGATTTCCACGTAAATTTCTAGTGGCTTTTATTTACTAAACTGGGGAATTAAGCTTTGATATTCATATTTTTAATATTTTAATCAAATTAAAAAAAAAGTTAAAAATTGGAATATTACAGTTTTATTCTTCAGTTTGAGTCTTATCATCCGTATGGAAAGATGGCCTGAGAAGGGCACCAAACCTACGTGATATTCAATTTTCAATAAAAGCCACTAGCAATTACGTGGAAATCTACGTGGCGGTTTGGACTGATTTCCGTGTGGATTTGAAAATCCACGTAGATTCCACATAGGACTCGACATAAAAGTCCACGTGACTTTCCACATGGAAATCTACATGGAATCTATGTGGATATTTTCAACAGGGTAACTATTTTCAGTGCCATTGAAACCTAGGAAAACTATTTAGAGCTTACGATCTCTCTTATCTGTTACGATTGTAGATATCAGACGGGCTATTTGGAAACAGAAACAAACTTTGTAATGATTTATTAATTTCAGTAGCGCGTACTAATCTTACCTTAATAAGCTTTACTATAATTGCATTATATAAAACAGAAGTCACCTATACCAAAAGTAGTCTTATTCGTTGTTTTTGTATTCCAGGTTATGATACTTCAAGATCAACTAGAGAAACGAAGGCTAGAACGAAGCGCATCGGAGAATGGAGGAGATTTGCGGAAACCATTAATAACGACGACTCACCAAACGTCGATAACACCACCAGGGTTAGTAGCTAGATTATTTTTATTTACTCTCCAAACGAGAATCAAATAGTCATTTCTATACCTTTAGCTTACCCGACACGCTTAATACTATGTTGTCCTATTTTTTAGTTTTATTTTTATTTTATTTCCCCCCCCCCCCCTGTACACAATATGACAAGACTTTCTTGACTCTCCAAAAATAATCTGTGCATGCATGCATGATCATTATTGTGTGGTCCTATTTTTTACAGTCACTTCGAAAGCTCGCTGCTAGGGACGTCTCAGCAAAATAATTTGACTCAACCGGTGCAACCGATCCAGACCACGAACTCATTGCCACTTGTTAACGGTGAAGAGAAAAGGTCATTGAATCATATTCAGACGTACAGGTCTGTAGTTTACCATTAGTTTACCTATACAAACATTGTACCCTAGCTCGTTTTTTTTTCATTTTTGCTTCAAAACCAGCTTGATACTACTTAAATATTACGTTATGTGGGCTATGCTTTAAGTTTTGATAAAGAACTAAATGTAATGTTTTTCATACTATTTTCAGAGAATATAAAGAAGCCTTAAGACAACAGAGAGCAAATGAAGGACCGAGTGTTTACAGACCGAAAGAACAAGTAACGCCACCGGGCAACGATTCTCACAACGACACAACAGATACGACTGGTACTACTCTTTTGACTGGTAAACAAATCTTCAATGAAGAGAATGCTAATAAAAGACCAGTGCAAAAAGTAACTCCCTCTCGAATTAATTATCAAAACACTACGACGATTAATGGCAGCAACAACGAATTTAATAACAAAAATGGTAAATTCCATGAACAAGCTTATAAAAAGCCAAGCTCACCCATAAAAACATCTAGTGGCATTTTATCTGGAAGCGCAAGTCCTGGTCATGTGCCAAGGCTTGTGAAAACAGCAGTTGGTTATGTAGAAGGTAATTTTTATTCATTAAAGTCATTTTTTTTAATAAATTATAAGATGCATTGAAGAGATGCAGGAAAGGTTATAAGATTTCTGTTCCTTTTGTATTATAAACTTGTTTCATCATTGATTCAGATGTTTCATTATGCATCTGTTTCAATTTTTTAAGTTTAGAAATATTTAAGTATGCAAGTAAAAATACAAAATTTAAATTAATTTATGCGACTATTTAAAATATATTAGATTTAGATAAATTTTTTGTGTTCACGAGACGTTAGACAACAATGCCCATTATTCAAATAATCAGACTTTTATATTTTAAAGGTTGAAAAAAAAATTCTCTGGTCAGAAGTCTCTGATTACTAAATTAGTAGGTATTATAATAAATTAAATATTTTATTTTAATCAATTCACAATTACTTATTGGCACATTTGATATTTAAATTTAACCATTATTTAAATTTGTTGCATTGGGGTAAATTGAACGTTTTGTTTGAGGGAATTTTTGAACATAATATTTTCCTTTTGTCATAACTTAATAATTAGCCCTACTCATAGAGGTAATCATGCATTGTCTTATAAACTAATATTAGAAAAAAGTCATTCACCATTGAAGAACCAATTACAAGAAAGAGAAGCAAAAAATTTCGAAAAGATTGCGATAAAAAAGAATGAAATAGTAAACGCGATGATTACAGTCTGCCTATAAAAAAAGTTACACATTGTAAGATATATTTTATAGCGACAAAATTAGCTAAATATACAGACATTTATATAGCTAAGATAATAACAAAATATATATATTAATCTTTAACATATCCTAAAAGGTATAAAATAATATTTATTTAAAAAAAAAATATGTCATTTAAAAAACATTGTTGAACTTGAAAGAAAATCTTGTTTTAATTTAATAACAAAGTTATTTCGTGATAAAAATAGTAACATTACTTTAAGTGATACAAAAGACATCTATACATTTTGGAACTTTATTTTTTAATACCTGCACTTGTGCAAAAATTTAGAAAAGTAAGCGTTGTATTTCGACTTGATCTTTTCTCTCTCTCTCTCTCTCTCTCTCTCTCTCTCTCTCTCTCTCTCTATATATATATCTATATATATAAGTGGATCGAAAGTTTCGAGGACGTTTTTAATTATGCATCGCAAGTTACTGGGATATCTCTAAGTTTCTGGGATATCCCAGAAAACTTCGGAGTGTAACGCAAGTTTCTGGGACGACTTTTTTTGGTAAAAGTACTTCTTTACTAACGTTTTAGTGTTTTAATACATAATAGTGACCGGAAACAGAAGCGGGCGTCGCAGGCGAACATCATTGAGGTCGGGGGTTGTGGGATTTTAGTTTATTATACAATTGAAAAAAATTTATATATCCTAGCAACCAACAAAATCCCAGAAACTTGCGTTGTATAGATATGTTACAAAATTTAAATTTATATATATATATATGAATGCTTACTGTTCTAAATGTAATTGAAATTATAATATTACTTAAAAATAGATTTAAGTATTATACTATATTATATTGTACTTTTGTAGGAAATAAAAGCCCAAATAGGAATGGTACTAGTCCAAGTTCTCCTCGATCTGTCACCTGGAACACCAATTTGCCTGAAAAGTATTCATTTACTATGAGAAGAGAATTCGAACGTGCCAAAGAAGAAGCGGATTTGATTGAACAATTGAGAAATGTAAGCATCCATCACTGAAAAAATAGAATTCTGTTCACAATAAAAGTAATTTATGAATCTAATAATTTAAAATTTAATTATTTTAGCACATAGAAACAAGATTAAAAATGGCTCTTCCAGAAGATTTGGCCCCAGCATTAACAGATGGTGTAGTTCTTTGTCATCTAGCAAATCATGTTAGGCCTCGATCGGTTGCAAGTATTCATGTTCCTTCACCAGCAGTTGTTAGTATAAGATTAATTCAAATAATGGTACGATTTACAAATATGCAATATAAATATAATGGTATAATCTACTCTTTTAGCCTAAACTAACAATGGCAAGGTGTAGGAGAAACGTGGATAACTTCCTAGAAGCTTGCAGGAAAATTGGCGTTGATGAGGTGAGATTACAATCTTTTAAATATGCTTTTTTCAACAGTGGTTTCCTATTCCTTCCGCTCCTATGTTAATAAAACTATGCATGACTTACCGATATCTAAATGTTTGATAAATGACGTCATATTTTTTAAGAAACAATAATTACGCAATACTGTTCATTGATATTTTTATTCGTCGAAATTTTTTTTATGCTTGATATTTTTACTAATTCCATAAAAACATTGATAGAAAAAAATAAAATTTTGAAGTCTTTTATATTATTAAATATTTAGTTTTACTCTAGGTAAGTAACACATACAGTAATTCAGAAAATTACATGTTAATGTTTGTACATCATATACTAACATTCACATAACTAAACATTTTAAAATTAGAAAATGAGATTTTCTAATAAATGTTTCTGTAAATTGTGCAATAATAATAGACTTTTCATCTTACGGATTTGATGTACTAAATACATTCTCTATTCATTCTGCTTTGTTAATACTTGAGCCTAAGGCATTTTGGTTAATTGATAAACTCTATAAACACAACGATGTATCCAACAACTACTAGTCAGTCCCTACTTGTCGTTAGTACCGATTAGAATGTAATTAAGTTTTCAATTAAAAGTGTATTAAAAATCATCCAACTTTTTAAAGGGCTATTGTATCAATGGTTAAAGGGTCGATCTCATCATTTGCAGTCAGCAAGCTTAGTTGCATGCGCCTATAGATCAAAGTTGCTTTTGTGTTACGTTGCTTCCCTTACAAAAACTATATCCTTAATCTATTTGGCAAACTAAATTAAAATTGTGTAAAGAATTGTATTTGTAATCATTAAAATTGAATAAAAAATATCATGGATTAATAATTAATGATAATGAATAATCTTCATATTTGTTCTGAAAAAAACATTATAAAATTTCGTTCATGACAGATAGTTTAATATTTATTAGATTAAAAATTATTATTTAATGTTCTTTTATAAATTGAATTTTTTAATAAAATATTAAATACATATTTAGAATGTCTTATTTAAAGAAAAGACCTAACTTCTTTAAATAAATAGAAAATTTTTAAAAAGGGTTAAAGCAATGAAAACAATACACTACTATTACATATTCAATTAGATTAAAAGATTTCAAGCAGTCATCAAACAAAATCACACACTTTTTATTCTTTCATAAAAAGCTTCTTTTTTAATAGTATCAGCATATAATCATACATTAAATAAAATTGGTTGGTACATGTAGTTTTGCAATGGCAAAAGATCGACCTCGAAAAAGTTTAGTCTGTAGCTGTGTGCATTTAAATTATACCTAAATGCATACCTAATGATGTACTTATTTAAATGTATAAATTGAACAATAAAAGTTAATGAGTACGAGGACACTTGTTTTGCTAATAGTCGCAATGTTAGATGAAATGGGACTGAGTAGTATCGTTGTTGGTTGCAGGAGGTGTTATTGGATGCGGATGCAATCATGGACGTGGGTTACATGGACGCGTACGGGCTGGAGGCTCTAGGTCGGCTCGTATCCGCACTTATCCTTTATACAGAAGAGAGCCCCCAAAAATCAGAAGCAGGCTCAGCTCGTACGATTCAAGATCAGTTCCTCTCCACGATGCTTATTACCGCATTCATTGCCACCTTAATTCTGCTCTATTTATTTCCAATCCCAGACTAAAAACCAAATTCTGGAAATGAAACAAAATGCGAAAGGGCTTCACATGCGATGCGAACATATGTATTGATTGAGTTGATACTGTGTGAATTAACTGTGGATCAGTGCATGGAAGATTTTGTACACCATAAGACGACGCATAACGTTGAACTGCTAATTTATTATGCATATCGAGATCTACGTAACACATGTTTTTTTTTAGAAAAAAAAACTTTTTGAGTTGGTGCTTATTCCTCAGCAATTTAGGAAGGAACTTTCCTAATTGATGGGAAACTCTTTTTTAACAATAGCTTTTCTATAATGCGTTAAATACAATGCGATATATACATACCAGTGACTTTTTATGAGATACTTTTGCTCAAATGTAAATTTGGGTGGGAATGCCATTTTTATTGACTTACAACAATAATAGAGCGTACTTATTATCTTTTATAAGTTTTTACGCGTCTGTTATTTGTGCGCCCAAATAGTTTATAGATATGATAGAAGCCTAAAATCCATAACATCTTAAAGACGGCTACTTTTATCATGAGTCGTGGCTTTATTAGCTTTAAATAGTTGGCAATACACTATATATACATATATATATATA
>UELV01003276.1:0-13370 GCA_900490015.1 Megastigmus stigmatizans
ATTGAAGTCCAAGTCGACTACGTAGAAAAATAGTTTAAGAGTAAAAGAATAAAGTCAAATTACTTTTATAGCCTAAAACTAGTGTTTTATTTTTTTCCCAACACAGGGAAACTTACTTTTTGAATACCCCTCGTATATATATAATTTATGTGGTTACGGTTACCGTCTCAATTGGATAGCTCCAGTATCCAATTGTTTATCGTGAAGTTGGACTAGAATTATAAGCCAGAGTCTTTTATAGTTTTAAACGTTAATCGTTTATTAAAGACTATCTGACAGAGATCGCGTATACTTGACGTGTCTACTCGAGAGACCCTGACTGTGATCGGCTCAATAGACTCGATCTGTCTCTAATTGAAGTTCAAAAATGGACTGATTGATGTGCCTCTCTGGATCAGGCACGATACCTCGGTTCCTGCTGAAAATCCAGAGAGGTGGTGAAGATAAGTGTGTCAGGAGTCCGTCGAGAAATGACAGATCTGCGCATGAATTAATCAGCTGCGCTAAGTAGCTAAGTTGAACGCCTGACGCGCGAAAATATGGTATTTAGGTGTGTGTGGCCGACCTTTGAAGAATGCGTTCTCTGTGCTTTTGCGTACAGCCAAAGTTAAAGAGATGTTCGACAAAGGTCGGTACGTAAAATGGAATGTAGCAATATGAATGTACATTTCGGGACGTAACATCAGCGAATCGTACGATATAAATCTACCTACGAAGGCTTGCTAGCAATTACCGGCGATTCCACCGCCTATGCAAACTAATATTATAATGCTATAAAATACTATATAAAAATACTATACGGAACTACCCAACTAGAATCACAAGAAACCTTTCTTTATAAAGCAAATCTTTCATGGGAAATCCTCTAATTAGTGGAAATTTTTAATAAAAATGAAACCAACCTTCCTTTCCATCACCTTCACATTGAAAAGATGCAAGCAGAACTCGATAACTGGGCTGAAACCGAGAATTCACATTCACTGAAAGAATTAGAATTATATTTAACCAAGATAGCGCATCAACACCACTCAAGTTGAGCCACCCACCTATACTTGGGATCTGGAATTGGAACTAATTTTATAATCTTTCTCTTTACGATTACTTTTATAGCGTCGCTGTACTGGTTATGGAGGATTTAAGCTAGATTGGGGGATAATGTACTAATTTTAAAATGCAAGTAAACTAATTTTATGTTCTTGCAATTTATTATGAAGAAATTTATTTAAGTTTGTGGCATGCTAATCCGGCTAGTCACTTATCCTCTATACTAAAAGAACTAACTCACTAAACTCAGCACTCGGTGACTAGCCTAGCACCTAACATAGGGCTAAAGTGTGAGAACTCCAAACGTATATGCACATCCGCACCCCTGTCTAGCCTAAAAACAAAATATAACGTACAAATTATGACCGTGTTTACTTACGCATTTCAAACGATTCCAAAGATACTTACCATTGGCAATTTTCTTTTTTAGTCGGACAGCCGTGAGACCTCTGAAGTTTTCAATGCCATAATATACAATTACTATATGAGTATACAGTAAGTAAAAAAACTCAAGCAGTATTCTAATCACATCCATTTATGGTAATTGTTTCTTACATGTAAGAGATGCTTTACGTAATAAAGAATTTAAATTGTTGAACATCATTGGTTTATTTTTTAGGTAAGAAAATATAATCATATATCGTTCTGATTAGAATACTACTTGTGGTTGTTGATTTACTGTACTCGTATAGTAACTCTTTAATATGGTATGAAATATTCAAAGAGGTCTCGATATCATCTGTTTTTGTATTCAACGAATTATATACAGGATGTTAACGGGAAGTAGGACAGGATCTACGGCATTGGATAGAGCGGAAAATTCTAAGAAAAAAATCCTATTGCAACTTTTCGATCCGATCAATATTCATTGTGTAATCAACGATTGAAAATTAGCCGAGCGGGCTAACCAGGAGAGAGCTAAAGCAGAGATACTCGGCGGGCCGCCTCACTCCACCCGCCTGACGCTTCGCCTCCTGCTATAGCTCTCTCCTGATTGGCCCGCTCGGCTAATTTTCAATCGATGATTATTCAATGAATATTGATCGGATCGAAAAGTTGCAGTAAGATTTTTTTCTTAGAATTTTCCGCTCTATCCAATGCCGTAGAACCTGTCCTACTTCCCTTTAACACCCGATATATAAATGAAAAACAAGCTTTAAAAACTAGCTTTCTTAATGTGTAGTATACTATTAGATTTAACTAAAATAAATAAAAAGTAAAAATTTTGCTTTTTATCGACCTGTGGCCAAATTATCAACTCAGCTAATTAGAAAGATAGAAAGATTAGCCTATTTTCAACTTCTTTATCAGCTATTGGCATTTCCAAAAACATACATATTCATATAATTTTGATGCCTAATTTAGGAAGTATTAAAAAAATTAGAATCTGTAAAATTGAAATATATTATGTGTACGAATCGTATACGAATATTTTATATGAATTTTATACGTTAAAATTAATAAAAATTTATTTATTTCCTTTCAAGTAATGTGTTCTTCCTGCTGTTTATGACAGCTATACTAAAGTGCCTCATATTTTCGACATCACATAAAAGTCGTTTAACTCAAAAAGTCACATATTTTAGCAAAAAAAACAAATTTCTTGTTAATAATTTGTAAGATGAGCCAATCAGCGGGCAGCTACAGCAGCTGACAGAAGCGGCGGCGAAAGATGGAAAGAGGAAGCATGAAGAGGTGGGGAGAGGCGCTCGCTCGGCTTGTCGCTCGCTGTCGTGCGTACGCTTGCACCGAGCCGCAGAGGCAGGGACAATTGAAGCGCTAAGTCACATCGTGACGCGTTTACTAATTTTAATATTTATTTGATAAAAACTTTATCGAATTAAAAAATGAACACTATTAAAGATCTAACATTAAAGAATAAGCATAAATTTTCATAATTGAAAAATGTGATTTCGCTAACGTCTAAAGATCCAGAAAATTAAAAGAATCTACCAAAAGTGTAGAAATACACAGTTAATATTAAAACTAATACACTAATCAAGAGAGTAAAACTTATGAAAACATTATAGAAATAGAGATAAATAAACGATGCATAATAAACGAAGTGCTGAAGTTTGTTTCAAATTTAAAACAGTTTAGAAAAATAAGATGTTAATCTAACTAAGATACTAAAAAGCAATTATTTTTTATTGCTCAAATCACTCCAACTTAAATAATATCGAACATAATTTAAGATACAATTCCAAAACATTCGTCATATTAAACACGATACTAGTTTAGGTAAGAGTAGGATAATTCCTACTATGGAGGGACATAACAATGACGTCACACTGTCCCGTAGCCGGATTTGTTTTGTTTACACTTGAGATAATCTTAATTGTCTATTTACATAAAAATGTATCTTTTATTTATACAAACAAGTAATTAATATGCAATTAAGATACTTTAATTGTTTAAACAATTACTACATAGTTTATGTAAATAGACAATTAAGATTATCTCAAGTATAAACAAAACAATCCGACTACGGGCCGGTGTTACGTCACAGTCTCTCCATAGTAAGAAAAATACTTGGTGGAGGTTATTAACTAAACAATTAACATTAATAAACATTCCAGAGAGAGAGAGAGAGAGAGAGAGAGAAGGAGAGAGAGGGGCCCGATCAGCTGATGCGTGCCCGGCCGCCCGCACGCGCTCTGCCGCCGCTGCCCCTACCACCGCCGCAGAGAGAGAAGGGAGGGAGGTAGAGAGAGAGAGAGCGAGAGAGAGAGTGAGAGAGAGAGAGAGAGGGAGCGGTAGGGATGGAGGGGGGAGAGCGAGCGAGAGCGCTTACTTACACCGCAGTTCTCAATGTCATGCTCTCTTATATGTATATATATATATATATATATATACGAGTATGTACATGACAGTATTATATGTACGTTATAAATGAAATTGTGGTCCTTAAAAGGACCGATTTTTTAGATATACAAAAGTATAAAGATATTATTTCAATTTTTTATATCCAGCTTTCTTTGAAAAAAAATATGTATTCGTGGAGTAACTCTTCTGAGCAGAGTTTGATTTTTTAGATGGCTCGATGAGAGCCTTCTTATCGCTTTTGCTCGACAGGCTCGTAGAGAGCTTGCTGAATGGTTGGCCCATGGTTCGTCTAGACGTGTCGCCGATCCAAGGAGAAATGAGCAGCTATATGATTATCGCAAGTTTATATTAAGATAAATCTCTACCGTTATGCGTGTGCGTCGGTATATAGCAAATCTTTTTTTAAGAGAATGAGCCGCGAATGCAATTTTAAGCAGTCAAATGAAATTTTCGTTACTATTATTTTTTAGACAGATAAAAATATAACTTAAAATTAAAAAGGCTGAGTTAGTATAAGGTAAAAATTCAAATAATGACAACAGGTTTATCTTTTACCACGTATATTGTTGGACAAAAAATGTTTTTATAACTTTATACAAAACTTATATCGCCAAATCCATATCGTGTAAATGTTTCGCCAAATTAAACAAGCCATATGCGTAGATTTCTAATAAAATAATTTCTAATACGTCGCCGTTAACATCAGTATTTTCGAATGTTGATTTAATTTTTTTATCAATATCGGATTTATGAAGAGTATAAAATTGCTTGAATACATCTAAGTCTTTAAGAATTCGCGCTGCGAAATATTAGTTGCAAGGTGATTCCCCTTTCCCCCTTCAGTTGTGCGTGGGCGGCTGAGATAAAAGAATGACCGTTATAAGATGACACGCCACAGGAATGCGACGGTTACTAGTTTTTTTCGCAGAATTAAATAATAAGAATATACAAGTATATATACGAGTTTGCTTTGGTAAAAGTATAATATTAGATGCAAGATCAAAATACGTTCTTCTGAGAAAATTATATTTACGAAATATTAACCATTAAAGTAAAATAAAAAAGAATGATGCAAGTAAGACTGACAAAAGATATTATCAAGTAGAATTTACTTTTATACGTGCATATATGGAGGACTCAAACAGGAAAAAAACTAATGGATAAATGAGAAGGTTTAAGTCACATAAGAAAAAAGATGTAAATTTCACATTTTATATTCTAATAATTATAAAACTAAGTGTACATAAAATTACATAAGATACATATCGATTAAAATATAAAGAAGCATAGGGATATTAAATAAAAACCAAGATTTGCATATATTTCAGTATCGAAGTACACGTTTGGTTGCAGAAACCTCTACCAATAATTTTTTTTTCGTTGAAAAATGTTTATTTTATACTGTTTTTTTTATTTTTTAGTCTATTTATAATCTTTTTATAAAAATTTGAAGCTAGCTCGTCGTTGCGATACGAATTTCTTCTAAAGACACGACAAAACGAGCGTAAAGAATCACCGTTGCACAAATGATACAAAAACTCATTCCGTTTGTATCGTGCGCAGTTTCTTCTAAGACAATCGAGATGCTGTCTGATGTAGGGTGCGACTCCGTAGCTGTCAAAGTAAGTTCCGTTGGCTTTTTTATCGATGAAAATTGCAAATCCAGTGCGATCCCGGTTTAGCCGATGAATCAATGTTTGCGAGTATAGCAGCAGGTAAACTTAAAATTTTAGGTATACGGTCAGCCGCATAAACACCTACTGCATTTGCCTTGAGTCCCTGGAGTGCACGCATTATCTGTTGAGTGTTCATTTTTATCCACTGCAGGAGTTCCAATAGCGTATAAATTGTCGTCCTCCTCCTCGGGTGCTGTTTCACTCGGCTCAAACTCGATATCGCCGAATTCGTCAACGGAGGTAGTACTCGCTTCGTAGGAAGACACAATGCAAAACCGATTGATAAAATATCTCGGTATTTATAACTGGTACACTGCGCCAATCCTCCGACACAAGTGTATACACCCACTTTCTTATTTGATGTGCCCGTTGCAGCGCACAATAGTACATTTCGACACGGGGGCGGAAGAGGATTATTTCACTCACGAGACGTTTTTCGGCCGAGCGAAGCGAGGTCGAAAATTCGAGTGAGGGAAAAATCCTCTTACGCCCTAGTCTCGAACCGTATTTTTCATCACGAGAGCCGTAAAGTCGCATCAAACATGCGATTTTGTGGTTAGAGTGACGAAAAAATCTTTTTTATACTCGAAATTTTTTGCGCATGTGCAATACACACGCATACATCCGGGAATGAATGTTCAACCTTCTGAAACAACGGCGCTTAATGTTTTTCAATATTTATCACACGGCGCCCGTCAATACTTCTATAAAACTCGCTTTTTCACACCCGCGCATATAAATTCTTTTCGCACTTTTAACAATATGGCGCAGCAGATATTGTATTTTCACAAGCGGCACTTGTCCATCGTACCATTCAAAGCCGTGCACGTCAAGTGTGCAATAATTATTGGTTTGCTGCACATTGCGCGGCAATTTCGAAAAAACACACGGCGGTGACACCACCCAATGTCCGATCACACGCTCTTGGAGAGACACTACAGCAACTTCTTTTGGTAAAAACTTTTTTTCCGAATCGCGAAAACCCTATATGTCAATGACGAAGTCCATGATGAAATGCAAGGGGTGAACGATTACTGAGTGGCGGCTTGCGCATCAAGCATCGTGAATATATCCGTCCTAACCCCCATCATCTAAGGCGCTAAAATCCGTTACGATTTTCCTGCTCGAGTCGATCTCCAGCACGTGATCGTACTCAGCAAAAACAATACAGTTTATCGTGCTCTGCAGAGGTTCTTAAAATCGTACCTCTAAACGTATGCTACCCGAACGCACGAGATTCCAATGCGACGCGCAATGCGCCGACAAGTCTGGTGTAAGATCAGAAGCAGTCAAAAAGAAGCCTTTTGCATAATTGAAACGATTAATTTCGTTACCTTCGATGAGAAAGTGAATACCGGTGCCCGAAAACAACGTATGAAAAGCATCCACGTATAAATTATTGGCCCCCGTGAAACGAGGCTGTAGCGGTTTACTTGGTACTTACGTACCAACTACGTACATAGACAGATAGTTTGTAGATAAATGTTGAAAATTAAACGGATTAAATTTGCGATTTCTATTGAACGCTTTGTTATCGACGAATACAATAATGATTCTTTTAGCCGATTGACCAAGAATAATGTTATCCAGAGTATCACCAAGTATGCCTGTGTGCATGGTAAACGACTTGACCTCGACCCACGTAATCGGATACTTGGCTGTCGTCTTGGCCAACGCGTGTGCGTGCGCTAGTAAAATGCCTGAACTGATTTTTACACGCCGCACGAGAAGCGTCGCTTCCTTAATGCTTACACTGAATTTACCGTCGTCGGAGTCGTCCAACAAACAGAATGTATCTTTGCTACGTATAATGCGAACTCGCATCTCTACGCCGTTAAGCAGCATCTTGTCTTGATTGAATATATCGCAATGCAGATGACCAATCATACCGAATGTCTTGCCACCTAGAGTGAAATATTGTCGTTGTTCAGAACCACAATTTTTGCCTGCTGCTCGATTTTGCGGTGCTGCTTCGAAGGTTTCCGGTGTGTCATCGTACCGAAGACTCGTTGTCAAGCGCCATGTTTTAGCAGCGGGTGAGTAATTCAGCAACGATTCAATATATGCTGGGTACGTATAAACGTTATTAGGAGGCGAAACGAGTTTTTGATTCAAAAAAACGTCGACGTGATTAAACATTGAGTGCAGAAAATTATTAATCGGCGCAACTTTGATATTTTCCGCTTCTATATCCGCTGGTATAATTTTTGCCTGCATGTATAACATAGTGTGCGTGAGATCTAAATAATGTCCGCTGGCACTTGGAATGACAAATTATATAGGCGCGTCACCCTCATCGCTGAGCGAAGACACAGGCTTGTAATGTAAAAAGCTACTGTTTTACGGTAAATGTTTGCGTGGATGGCAAAGAAAAGAGATCCAACTCGCTGGACATGCATTCCGAAGAATGGGAATGTAAAAAAGCCATATTATTTCGGACCAAATATGTCTTCGACGCTTCTAAAACTTGGCTTCTTCTTCTTCTTTATCACTGCGTTCCTCTTCTTTCTCACTTTACGCACGTGTTTATTTTTCTTGCGGGCTGCTACCTTGCGAACTGATACGCATGTCCTTTTCGACTGACGCCTACGCTTGCGGGTACGTGATTTATAACCGGAACCTTTCATTATATCTGTGATTTTGTCAACTGCCTTCCTCTTCAATTTCTTTTCAGACTCGCGAGTGCAAGTTTTACGGCCTCTTTGAAATTAGATCCGCCGCTAACGTCGTCCAAAACGTTTATACCTGCGCGTACGGCTTCTTTTCCCAAACCTTTAGCGCCCCTTGCTATGTATGTCAGTATTCTGCGAAATAATCCGCCTATCCACGCCCCCACACCTCGACCTCTTCGAAAAGATGACCCGGTGAAGACGTTTTTCACACCGCCGCCACCTATCTGATCCTCGTAATATCGAATTTTAATCGTAATGACTCATTGTATAGGCCATCTGCTTACCGATTACACCTAAAATGAAATGTAACGGTCAAAGTTCCGTATTCGAATGGAATGAGCCGCCCTCGTTGATCTCTTATATCTATAATGACATCGTGGAAGCTGTGATACAGAAGCGGCATGTAATGAATGTGTGAAAGTAACGCACGACGTTACAGCAAAATTGATATTTAGAACTGTCGAGCGATACGAGTCGTAAGAGAGCCGTTTGTGTATCACCAACCGTGTACGGCTCGCATATATCTGTGTAAATGTACAGCTGGTCGGGTATCGCTCGAGCGAGCGAAGCAGGTCGATTGCCCTCAATGACCCGTGGACCCTCGTGGGACATCGTAAGTTTTTTTTGTGCCTCGGGTCTTCGAATCCAAATATGTGTCGAAATTTTTCATTTAAAATTGTGGAGTGAGACTGCTCACAGTCACATTTTCTATGTATACCGTAGTAGCCCTTACGAGATTTCAGTGGTTCGATTATCTGATGCGCGTAATTATCGTTGACTCTGTTCATCTCGTTGGCGAGCTGCTCCAACGTTTCGTAAACCCCGCTCGGAATATGACACGCGTCTCGAGTGATTTCATTCTCGTGCTCAGATTCAAAAATATAAGACGCCTCGGCCTATTGAATGTGTACAACTGTACAGGGCACGTGAATTTCGGCAAGGCCAACGCTCCACTGGCCGTGCAACTTTATCTCGCGTTGCAAGTGTGTGGTAAAGCAGGCAGTCGCATTATCGGCAAAGTAAATCATGCTACTGTTATTAGGTAACACCATGTTCAACTCATCTTGATTATCCATTGTCTCTTCAAATTTTGTTCAATTCACTCGCTTTTATCCACGAATTGAATTTATCTGGATATCCCACCCACTTTACGAGGACTTGTTTGAGGGCTCCACGCCCCTTTGTGCAAATAACGGTCTTTATCTTGAATTCCTGGTCACCCGCTAGACGTTTTTTACCCACGATGCCCAACTCTTCGGTGTAGAAAAAACCGTCGATAATCTCGTCGTTCAAGTCTTGCAAAACATAAGTGTATAGATGTTAACGCTGCGTAACTCTGAAAACTTAAATATCTATCGCTAAAATTTTTATCATACCGCGCTCAAAGGTATTTTTCGTACGACTGATGCGCACCTAGTCGCCCACCTTGTACTTAGGTGCAGAAACCAACGCCCTCTCGACGATATTTTTGTTAACTTTTTGACCGAGGGCTCTTTTCAAATTTTTTCTAGCTTCGACGGCATTGTACAGATTGATGTCTGCTTCAAGGTTTCATCTTGATACCGCTATGCAGTGTATGATTCTGCACTATATCGATGTAACGTTTTGTGTTTTTATGCGAAAAGTATCGTCACATATGTTCTCGAATCGTTCTGTTGAGTCGTTCTACGACGGTGGCCTTGATATCGGGATTTCGCGCGCTTCTAAACTGTATATCGTGTTTCTTCAGTACGACTTGAAAAGCTGAGTCGACAAACTCCTTACCTTTGTCAGTTTGTAAACACAGCGGCTTTCGACCGTTGGAGCGCTCGAGAATCTTTTTAAAAGCCTTTGCGACTGCTGTTGCGCTCTTATCACGAAGACGTTCGACCCGCGCATATTTACCGAGGACGTCGACGACTACTATCAAGTAATAGTATCCGTCGTTGTATTCTTTTATCGTGGTCAACTAAATTAAGTCGCCTTCCCAAACGTCGTCAATATTTGTGACGTTGTAGCGTAATCTGGAAAAAATTCGCTTGATCGGTCAGTGAAGTGTGTACGCGTCTTGATAACTGAGCCATTCGTAAATTTTCTCTTTTTCTCTCTCATTACTCACAGCTTTACTTTTTTTATTGACGCGAATCAAATTTCGCGCACCCGCGTTACCCGTTTCGCGAGACGCGTCGTAATATTGTTTTTCGTACGCCATTTAAGTGTCGAGCTTAAGTCACTTTTGCATGACAGCGTTTCGCGTCAATGCCGGTGATGCCCTCGGGTCTGTGTGTCGATCGAGACGCCGCTTGGCCGTATTTATAGGCGCAGTTAGTATTTGCGCTATTTTCAAAACTTGCTCGGTGTTTCAGAGGTTTTGATATATTTTGAAAATTCTACTCGACCAACGGGGACATCACTCTCGTCGTACGATTTGTTTTTTCGAACTGCATCGTTTAATAATTCAGCTATATTGGAGCGGTCGATGACTCTGACGTCTACGCTCACTGTACCAGCGTTGTCCCACTTGAGTAGATCGGGCGCCACTGTCCGCCAGTGTCGAAGTAAAATACTCGCTTTGGCGAGGTATATTTTAGGTACGCTCTTGAGTATCGCTTCTTCGCTGAGAGGCGTAAATAACTCGTCGATCTCTTCGAGCTCGTGCATTGCTTCGTTGGCGCGATCGTTGTCTTTGAAAAAAAGATAGCGCCGCAGCACTTGCAAATAATTTAGACACTTTTCTCGTTCATCGGTGATTTTTTTCGAGTGAAGAATCTCATACATCTCCGCGTCGAGCCTGGACAAGTTGTCTCCAGCACCGAAAGTCTGTATTGTTTTTTCACTCGAGCTACTTTTAGCTTGCGTACTCTGCATACGTTGAAACGTTTCCTCGGATACGATTATCATCTTCCGCGCTCGCTCCATTTTATCGCTTCGAGCCGAAAAGTTTTGAGAAGAGCACGCCTATTATAGGTGCTAATAATATCGGCAAAAAGCTGCCTCCGTTTTGTATCAATATGCGTTTTTTGTGCTCCCAACCATGCGCAACTCGTGTCTACGTTTCTTCTATCGTCTCTTTTCCGTATCCTTCAGCTTGATTACGCCACGTAAAACGTTCAACGCGCACTCGCATATGCATCTGACGAGAGGTTTGTCTGCCGTCCGAAGTAGAACTTTGCGCTGACGCCCGTTCGTATGACAAAGAGTGCCCAAAAAACTCAGATGTTTTTTCGAGAAGCGTTTGATACACGATGTTAACTTTGCCATTGCTGACGCGTAACTAAGTATGATCGTAAGACACCTATTTGTTTTATTCGCTCACGCCCTCCATTTTTTAACGGAACTTGAATATTTTCGGTATGTACACGTAGTGGCTAGAGTCGCCCGGAAATATACCGGAGCGAAATCTGAATTCATCCAAACAGCCCTGCGAGAGATCGAGAAAGAGATAAGAATGCGGTTCGCGAGTCGTGTCTAGATAGGCTTCTTGTAAAAATTTTGGATCCTCTGGACAAACTTGGCGAGCGAGATGTTGAATTTGCGCTCGATCGCGCGGATTTTTAAATAAAACCATGAACTTTGTGTTTAAACTAATATCGCGCTGGAATTTTCTTTTGTGAAAGATATTCTGCGTAATAAATATAACCGATATATTTTTATGGTGACTACCTCTTGTGATTAGATCGAGGATGATGTCGCTGAAAGATTCTCGCATCAGATCATCCAGCACTAGTAATTTCTTTCGGTAATTGTCGGACGAATAGTCGCTCGGCTGCGGGAGCCCCTCTCGAAACTCGATGGCTGCTTGAAACGCACTCGCTTACGCCTCTTGCCGCTCGGCGTAATAAAACAGTATACGGTCGAAAGGCACGTCACAAATCTCCGGCAACTGCGTAAAAAACCTCTTTACGAACAAGGTCTTACTACACTCAGTAGGGCCACACACGCAACACGTAAAAGGATGCTTCCAGCGAGTATCCATCCTCGACATTGATTCGCATGTTTTGACTGATGGCGTTTTTATCAAAAGTCCAGCGCCTTCCCTGGCGGCGGCGGCAGTGCGCGCGCGCGGATGGACGGGGCACGTATGAGCTAATCGGGCCCCGCGCTGAAAAAATTTGCGGTTGCGACGGGGATACGCATTAGCTGGTATAGTTCTCCCACGCGCATGAGCTGAAAAATGGCGCGCCCGGGCGGCCGCGGCGGTGACGTATCAGCTGATCGCGGCCCCGCGCATGAGCTAAAAAATTTTTAGAATGAGCAACGGTCCCACGCTTGATCTTCCGATAGACCCGCGAGGTCAACGGAAAGCAGTTGATCCACGTGCATCTCGAAACGCACTATCTGTTTAGAGAGAGACGATATCGTATTATATATCACTTGCCGTATGCATATGTGGGTATACGGCAAATCGCGGCATGAGGAATAATACTACACCCTCTGCAGAACTATTAGGGCTCCGATGTTTGTATGTACAATCGAAAAAACGGTTGGGTTAGAGGTGCATCATCAAAGGTCAGCCGTTATCTTAATTGTTTCGAAGAAGTGTTTTCGACAGTTGTTACCAGAGCTCTGGGTGGCGGTGAAGGTGCGATGGATGGGATTATTCGTACGGGAACAGCTATCAGTAGTCCACGTGCTAATGTATATGTTACCAAAATCTCGACTCGAGAAGTAATACTATAGCTCTGCAATAACAAACGAGTGCATATACTATCAAAAAAAGCCGCGCATGGCCAACCACCAACCGGTGACGGTTATCTTATTTTTTCCAAGAAGTATAACTAGCACAAAGGTGGCGTTCATCCCCGCGCAGAATGTCAGCGAACTTGCTCCTATGGGAAATCTTTTCAGAAATCATGAGGACAGTGGCGAGTTCCGACGTCCCATCTGTAATGTTCGATAATCGTGTTGAAAGCGAGTTGCGAGACGTGGTCGCGCGTATTCCGAGTGCATTACGTGTGAGCAGTTCTATAGTGCGGCGAAGATGCAGCTTCGCGTGGCGGCATCGGCTACGCACGATGGCATATCCGTTGTTGAAAGAAGAACTGCATTTTTTATTAGAACACTGTAGATTCCGGAGAATTGTACGTTTCTATACGCGATGGATCCGGAACGTGCAATCAGCTATCTTTATAGCTGGGGAATTACTCGCGGAGATGGGTATGCAGCATATGAG
>UELV01003310.1:7388-17402 GCA_900490015.1 Megastigmus stigmatizans
GAGAGAGAGAGAGAGAGAGAGAGAAATATGCGAAAACAATTCTTCGTCGTCCTCTTTTTGTTTTCCGCTGCAGCAGCAAGTAAACGGCGAGAGACGCGTGCCACGTGCGACGGCCCGCGGCGAGCTTCAATTACGCACGATCCCCGTGCGCGATAACAGTATATGAGAGAGGAACTCAAAGGGCTCGTACGCTTATGAATATATGTATAGCAAATCAATCGGAGCGGTGCGCTTATCTCGCGTGCGGGGCAGGTACTCGAAGAAATGAGTCTGCATTCGAAACTCTCATCTCATTGTCGATCGGATTCGTTGTGAGCATTACAATGGAATCGAAGAAACTCTCGTGCTTCTTTAATAAATTCTCGACGCTTCGTTTAATTGGATTTGAGATAGGCTTTAGCGCTTCATTCATATAGGGACCTTGCCGAGTAGACCTTAACTATGCATAATATGCTTTGGAATGGAAATGTGTAGTGCAACAAATTATGCCGTGTAGAAAATTCGAATAAATTCGCTATCAAATTCTATAATGATTCGCAGTATAGATTTAAACAATGTCAGAAATAAAAAAACATGCAATTATGAACATCGAGAATCAACTTACCGCCGATAATTATCGCTTTTTTGTATACACATACGTCTGATTAACGCATATAAATCTGATTAAATGATTTTCATTATTAACATTTTTATTCATAGCAATTATACGTATTTATAGTCGTAATCAGCTGTACGCCATTTGAATATTGTAAGCTGAAAAAAAATAACGCTTATACCCAAATACTATTCTGCGCATAATTATATATAATAAAGTACTTGAAAATAGTAAATAATAAGTTAAAAAAACAAAGCAGGGCAATGTTTTTATCATATTTCCCAACAAGTATTTTGCTTGCTACGGCGTCACTAAACATATTCTTTCGGCTTTATATAACTGTCAGCTCCCAAGTGTTTTATAGCTAACAGGTAATGACGAAGAGACGTACGCTATAACGCGCATTAATATTAGTCGGAGCGAGAAACTTTTACAGCCTCTTAGACTCTTTTCTCCAGCTCTCACCTGTGTTCCCTCTATATTTAGACGTTCGAAAAGGCCCCAGACAAGAAACAGTCGCGCTGATGCGTTACAGTAGGTAGCAGCTCGTAAAATCGAAAAAAAAACTCTCAATGCCTCGCGCTGTGTGCGTGCGTGCGCCTCTCTTTCTCTCTCTCTCTCTCTCTCTCTCTGTGTATGCGTATACCAGCTTGCATTGTACCTACAGAGAACAAAGTGTGCAGTGCGACGCCAACTGCGAGGGCTTGGAAATTTCTTCTTTTTTTTTTCTGTAGAATTTCGTGTTGGGAATAGTGTTCCAAGATGATGATAATATATCGAAATGATTTTTTAATGAAATATTCTGCAATGACTAAAGATTCACAATAATTTATCGCGTAATTCGACCTCAATTCTTAGCTCACACTTTTGCCTAGTAAATGACTCAGCGAATCCTTCTCGAGACTCAGTTGAACTTATGGCACAGCGCAGCCCAATGGCAAAGTTGGCTGTAAAAGAGCGGTGAAAAGGACCATAGCGGCTGATCAATTAGCTTCATTAATCAAATCCGTATTAGGCTCGACAACATTTTCGATGCTGCATGAGCCACTCCCGACGCGGCCGACGTCCGACGCGCTACGGGAGCAGCAACAGCAGCAGGAGCTCGGGCACATGCGGAATAACGCATGCTAAGCGGCTCCTTCACGATCGTTAAGATTCAATAAATAACCGGCCGGGAAAGGCCGGCCGGACACGCTCTAACCCTTTCTTCTCATTCTCACGCGCGGAAAAAACAAATGCGCATTGGGCGTGACGCCCATTAACCATGCAATAATGAGCGACGATATTTTTCGCTTCTAACCCTTTGGACGAATGCGCGTTTGCGCGGCTCATTTGCATTTGGCGCGAGAAGAAAAAACAAAATCAAAAGCAAGAATCTCCGGGGAGGGAGGCCAAAGTCGGCCTAGCAAAAAATGACATATGCCGACGGTGCGTTTTATTGCGAACGCGCGCGACTACTATTATACATGCGTATAACCAACTCTAACTCTAACTCTAACTAGTCCTGCCGTCGGCTTTCTCGATAACCTATAGGCTAAGTATATCGTTTGATCAAGCCTACCTATCAGGTCCGAGAGATCAATTACTTGACGTACTGCAGCATCCAAGTTTGCATAATAACAACTAAGCAAAAGGTTAAATTAATACCTATAGAGCGCATCAGCGGCTCTGAGGCAAGGTTAGTTGTAAGCAACTCTTTCTCTCTCTCTCTCTCTCTCTCTCTGGGTACAGCAAGCAAACTACTTGCCCAATACCTAGGAAGTAGGTATACAGGACGGCCACCGCGCCTAAGCGAAGTAATAAGGGCGCCGCGCGAGATAAAGAGCAGATTGTAGCGCGGCGAGAAAGGAGAGACAAACGAGGCCGATTACTTTTTCTCTCCCCGCTCATTATTCGCGCGTCGGGTAGGCGTAGCCCCGCATGCCGTTAAATAGCCAGGCAGGAGGATACTTTCAGTCGCGGAGAGTCTGAAAATATTCTCCTTCACTACAATAGGTAATAGGGAGGAACGAGCGACTAGCGAACATTTGTCACTCTAGTCCCCCGGTTGCGCAGCCACCACACCATGGTCAGTCGTGCCGACCAGATAAGATCCAGTTGATCCAATTGATCCAGTTGATCCAGTTGAATGCAGAACACGGGACGCGCTTTCTATCTTACTCTGCTGCAGCGGCGGCGACCGCTATAGTAGCATAAGCAACCGGCTACAGTTTGCCGATGATGCCAGCTGCCCTGCCCTGCCTTGTGGGCCACTTTACTCTGCGCGCATGCGGCTCATCCCTGTAATTTTTATCGATAGTACGCTTCTTTTTCTTTTAGTTGCAGCTGCACTTTCATAAAATTATTAACAACAATTAGAGCTGAACAATTCTTGAACCAATTACAACAACTCCTGCAAGTGTAAATATAGTATATTGTTTGCCAAATGGAAAATCTATTGCTCTAAATGCAGTAAATGTACTATAACTGTTATTATATACATGTATCAATCAGTTGTTTCAGATTCGAATAACGTATTTGTAGGTATAATAGTAAAAGGAAAGAAAAAATCGCGCGCTTTTATCTCTAAAGAAATGCGGCGGTTCGAAAATCTTTCTATGCCCCGCTTAAATAGTGGAAGCGCATAGCAAAAAGTAAAGCCAAGGTTACGAGTATACTATCCTTCTACGAAGGCCATTCGCGCCCCTGCAAACAAAGTAGAAGCCAGTTGGCATTTCTCGGGATCAGCTTCGAATGCGGACTTTGCTGAATTTCCTATATACCTAACGAGATAGTCGCCCGAGCGATTCCAGCTCTCGAGCCGAAACCGGAAATCTTGGCTTGTTTTGTTACAACGCTATGCTCAGCTTATAGCTAATAGTTCTCGAGAACTGCGCGAGCCTTAACATATATATATATTAAAAACGAGATAATCTGTATTTATGCAAGTTATATAACAAGCATATGAAATAAAATAATTTTAAAAATACTTAAATCATTGAAAACTGCAGCCAAACATATTATTATGAATTCATAATAGTAATACGTACGTGTATACATACTTATAGCAATTGAAACATTATCAACATCGCAATTTTCTTCCAACATCTTTTTGCACAGTGAAGCAAATACACACGGTTTCTGCAGTAAAAGTCATTTGATCTACTGCAAAATTTGTTAACATATAATTATTGTAAATTTCTCACCGAATTAAGTAGTTGAGCGCAGAAGAAAGTACACAAAGCGTGACGATGAATTTATATTCTGTTGGAGATTACAAAAAAGAAGCGGGCTTAGAAAGTAAAAGTAGAATACATCATATTTTGATATTGGAGGATCAAGAATAATGGAAAAAAACGTGTAAATTAGGCTTTCTAAGCCGAGATTCGTAATTGCGCGTACATTGTTGTGACTAGTGGGACCAAGTCGCTTTATACGAGTGAGTGACAAGGCAAAATGTGCTTTACTTCGGTTCGCCGCTGGATACTGTTTTGCTTGATAATCGAACCACGGGACATCGACCTACTACATATATACATAGATGCGTGTACGTGTTCGTATGAGAATTTCAATCTAAACTACTTTCAATTATTCTCCCCTCATCGGACTCTTTCACTTATACCACTACAGCGTTTTTTGTAAGTTTATTTAGTCTGAAACGCAATTAATGCCAATAAGTAGGATAATATAAGTCTATATTCTCATAGTTGAAACTTGACTCGGTAGATTTTTCACATCGCGCGCAAGCAAGAGAGCAAAGAAGCTTCGAATAGAAGAAATATTTACACTCTCGAAGTCTATCAACAGAAAGTAACGAAAAGGTAGAAAAGTAGAATTTCGATTCAAGATGAAATTGTTAATAATATAAGTACTATTCCTAATCCCATCGGATTATATTAGACAAGTCAGCGTGTAAAAGTAAATATATAAATACGAATGGTATAGGAATAAAGAAGAAACTGGCAGTACTCGCCGTAGCTATACTCGCGAGGACACTCGCGCGCGCTCGATGACTAATATTCGGGTTTTAACGCGGCGCGTCGTGCGCGTGCAGCCTCTGAGCATGAGTCTTAGAGTCATATATATATACGGTCGAGGCGTATGCCGGACACGCGCGCCTCCGACTAATCGTAGTAAGGCCGAAACTCATTATGCGCGCGTCTCGAGGAATCCCATGGTATGGCCTAAGTAGGATATATAGGCGCGCGCCCAAAGCCAAAGCGTGCCTTGTTTTTTATATCACAGCCTGCGATACGCAGAAAAGTTCTTGATCCGGTCGTTGTATAACGAACTAGCGATCGTTGCGCACGGCAACTGGATGCGGCTATAAGCTTGGTTCATTAATTTATAATTAATACAAGTATAAGAATATTCTATAGCTTATTGTCCGCGTGAATTATCCGCAGCTGAATCGTATAATGAATTTAACGAATGAATAATAATGTAAGGAATCGTTTGTTTTCGACAGGTCCACCTCAAGTCCCACCTGATCATGAACGGCGTGTGCGTGACGTGGCGCGGCTGGATCGACCTGGAGCGTCTCGACGGGGTCGGCTGCCTCGAGTTCGACGAGGAGCGCGCCGCGGAGGAGGACGCCCTGCTCCGCGACCAGATCGAGCGCTACAACCGTAGGGTCCAGGAGATCGAGGACAAGCACCGGGCCTACAGGACCGGGGGCGTCCAGCCGCCGCCTCACCTCAACCACCACCACCACCATCACCATCACCACCACGGACACCACGCGCACCTCGCCGGCGTCCCGGGCACCGGACCTGGAGTCGAGCCCCACCTCAACCATCGCCAGGACCCCGAGATGGAGGTCCGGCTGCGCGCTTATTAATTCATTCATAATTCCCCTACTCCTCCAACTTTGTTCTTTCCTCTCTCCAACCACCTTTCTCCAGCTGTCCCCGCGCGTAGCTGATGCTGCTGCTCGATGCGATTGATGCAACCAGTCTACTTTCCTCGTAACGATGATAAAACGTGTTTGAAACTTCGAAAGTGTTGAGCAAACTGCATAAGTATATTCCGAATTATTTTACATCACTGCGACATCTTATGCTACCTTTATTTTACATTGAATCTACTGTTGTTTTTTCAAACGCGTTTTTTCTCGATTCAAAATCACAATTAACCTCGATTTATACCCTCAGAATCTGTATTAGTTAAAATTTCTAGCGTTTTTAAAAGCTGTTTTATTTTACAAGATTAATAATTAGAGAGTTTTTTAATAATAATTAGAGAAAATAAATTTTATTAATAAGTTTGTTATTGTGATATTTACTAAAATGTAATATTTATATTTAATAACGAAGAATCAACCTGACTAGATGTACGATAGGTATTATTTTATTTCCATTTTTTTTTATAGATTAGTCATTATGGTGCGCTATTAAATATATGTTACTTTAACGCCGCGAATAAGCGAATAATATTTCCACGACAACGTTTAACAAATATATATTCGTGTAAAATGAATTTTCATTCAAAGCTTCGAACAAATTTTTTCACAATGTATTGCTATAGCAATCAATTCTTTAAAATCATGTTCATAACGCAATCGTAAAAAAGTGTATAACGTAAATGTTTTTCATACTACACACATTTTTTTACAATGACCAAATTATTGTACAAAAATGTTTCCTCAACGCTCATTAGAGTCTTGTTACTATTTTATACAATTTCAGTAAAACTTATTAATTACTGTTTTTAACATAAACATCAATTTATTTACACTACGGTTAAGATAAATTTATATTTATATATACAACTGCAGTGTTAAACTAATGTGTATACACACACACACACACGCGCACATTTATATATATATATATATATATATACGTTTATCAAAACATTAAAAAATAATATAAAAATACGGTATGCTTTGTTTTCATTTAGGTAAAATCATAAAAAAATTAATCATTAACTGTTTATTAAATAAAAAAAGAGCGTTGAGGCAATCATTCGAGTAGACTTGGCGTTTCATGAGTAGGCAACGTTGTAATCGCTCCTGTGAAAATCTACTGCCTGCATGGCGCCGAATGAATCAGTCGGCGCAATTTCCGGCACGAAATGTAACGTTTCGGTGCAAAGGAATGATCGCATGACTCAGGCTATACTTTTTTGTCATATTCAAATGATAATTGCGTATGTAGCGGTGCATTTTGTTGTATGTACATATTTGTAAAGAGTTTATCGATTGAATATAATTTTCCTCGTAATATACCGACTACATTCGTGTACTTATTCTTTTCAAACCCAATGTTTATCCTTTTTCCATCTAAAATACTTATTACTCCATAATACTTATTACCATGCAGAGTCACTTTCAATGTAAAAATGAAATTAATCGCATATACATATAACAAAAAACCGCTGCCAATTCATTGCATTGACTTACCTTCCTCAAACTCTATTATTTGTTCCAATATATATGTAATGTACAATTTATTTAGTTTCTTTTTATTGTAAAACCGTGGCTGCTGATTCTTGTATTGCGAAATAGCTTATATGAAACGAACATTATTTTGAATCCTTTATATATACATCCCTTTATATATCCCTTTCGAATTTCTCTGTCTAAAATTTTATGAAGATATCTTATTTTATTTAAAAAATATAAATGTACATAGTGTACATAAATGTACACAAAATTTGACGGTTTTGTAAATAACAATTGAACGACATAAGATAACCTAAAATTTATTGATTGAGGTTATACATGAGAAACAATATATCTTCATTTTCAGGAGTTCTTGAAAGTTAAAATGAATTTACATAACGACGTCTATTAATTCGTGTACTTGACATCATGTACTGTTAGTGATTAATCATCATCTTTCATCTAATCATATTTCAATATCTAATGAACTTTTTGACTAATCGTTAAGGTAGTTCTTGCCCAATTGTATTACTCAAAACAAAACTTTAAAATCCATAACTAAAAATATGAGATTTTTTTCTGCATTAAAAATCAAAATATTAAAAGATTAATTTTAGTTATTTTGTTATGTTATAAAATTAAAAAATAAGCACTTTCTACCAAAATTATACTCTCGTGAGATTCAACCGAACGTACAACATAACTCCGAAAATGTCTTCTTATCCAATCTATCAAATACTTCTGTAATCTAAGCATTCCTCAATATACTTGAATATAGCAGCAAAGGAGCTTCTCGAAGTCATCGAGAAAAATGATAAAACGATGGCATTTAGAATGATTTTACCTGCATATATATATATAAGTTTCAGTAATCAGAACTAACGTTTCTCTTGGAAAAGTTTAACAATGTAGGGCCGACTTTAGTAATTCTGTGCCAGTAGGCCAGTTGAGTACTGCAGGCGACTAACCTTTTTCCTCTCAAGAAAAGAGATTCCGTCGGAGATCAGTAACAAAAGAACTGACAAAGACGTCGCGCGGGGCGACAAGTCCAAGAAAATCGCTGCGCGCAGCGCCTACTGTAACATAAGTCTGATCTATTAATTCATCCTGCCTGCGTGTAAAAAAAGAAACAAGCAAAGGAAGATCCAAGGCGCAGAAGTTCATTGTTCGCCGTCACCTGCCTCACACCCACGCAACTTTTCCCGACATTGTGTCGGTAGTTTAGTCGGACGTGCCATTAATCATCGGCTTTTCACAATCTCTTGCAGCTTCTTCGGTCTTCTGGAATTCGATCTATCCGAATACCCGAGAATCTCCTTCGAGATTTCGAGTAAATAGAGATGTCCCGCGGTGCGTTTTTCTGTCAAAGCAAGAGTAGAGGCGGGAAGTAGACAGTGCTTTTTCGGGGAGTTACTCGTGAGAGTTGCGCTTAAGTATGAGAGAGGCGACAGCGACTAGGAAATTTATGGATTTCAAAAAAGTCGCTACACGAAATTAATGGACAGATTAAAGTAGAATCATCACCATACGGTACCTACCTACCTATACACCTATATAGTTGACGAGTTTTAAAAAATGACCTGCAGTTGATCAAAGTGCGATTCACTCGATTTGTCTATTTGGATTGTAATTGTACAAACAGGAAAAAATGTTAAACTGAAGTTTTTCAATTATTAGATACAGCACGGCTACATCATAGTATTGTAAGGGCTGACTAGTTATAAAGCACTCATTGATAATAATATTAACACTGTATAGGTTGCAAGAATTTTATTTAATTTGCATCTATAACATTATTAAGACAGATGCAACATTTCCTTTCGTGCCACTTGAATAAATTAGTAATTTGTTTAGACACACACACATACACACACCTAAATATTAAAAGTTTGAATTAGCGGAGCGCATAAAATCTTGAGAAACTGAATAGATTGCAGCAGGAGATCAGAAGCAGGAGAAAAACATTTTCCAAGCAAGAAACGAGAGTAGAGAAGTAGGAAATAAGAGAATTGGGGAAAAAGAGCAGGCGATAGCTTACAATGTATCTGACATGGTTGATGGTCGGTGCGATAGAAAGAGGATCAGGTCGGTGCATATAATGGGCCTGTGAAAGTTGCCGAAGCGAGGAATTCGTCTCCCACTTTGCAGGTCTACACCCGTGGATCACTTGGCTTTGTTGGCCCGACACTGTCAGTACGGTTTAATGGATCGTGAAGAGGATGGCCCCGTCGATAAGTTGATTTTGTACGTTGCAAAGGCTCGCATTCATTGTGCAGTCGCGCATAACGCATCGTACGCGCTCACGTCCTTTTTTCGCAAAACTATAATTGTAATTGTCTTTCCAGATAAGACGCGGCCTCGCAGCTCCGATTGAGTAGCAAATCCTGCAAGTTGTTGCAGCCTACCGGGATCGGTAATAAGCTACTGCAGTGATAATCAGTGACTTGCCCGCGACCTCTATATGTATAGATATTCCAGATATCGGTAGAAATTTCTAGATTTGAGAGTGAGAGTAGGTATACAAGTCTTACCGCTGCAAACTGCAACTTGTTCCTATTATTGTATTGTCATATACATAATACGAAAATATTAGCACGAATAGGCTAAGGATTTAGTATTATATATACCTACTACTGTATACCTACTAAGATGCAGCTGAGATTTGGAAAAGAAATACGAGCTCCGCGACAAAGAGCTGAGCTCGCTATATAGGTATAGGGCAGATATACACGGAGTCGGGAGTTGGCCGGCGGAACGCGCGCACCCCCGGGGTTGGCTTTTATCCGTGAGTATAGGGAGCGGTTGCGCTGCTGATGGCGCGACGGGCGTCGCTCGATCCGCTATCGGCCATTTTCTCTGCTTGCACAGAGATTTTCCGGCTCGAGAATTCAATGCGATTTTCGGCTACTGCAGCTCTCTCTGTATGCGCGAAAGCGTCGCCGCCGATCCCTCGACTCGTGGGGGGGCCAATAGAGGGAGCGAGAACTGATGCCTGCAGTGACAAAACTCCGGCTTTTATTTGCTCAATTTATATATATATATATATATATATATA
>UELV01003319.1:1295-11622 GCA_900490015.1 Megastigmus stigmatizans
CATCTCGAAAAAAAATCTTAAAAAAAAAATTTCCGTTTTTTCGCATTTTTTTTCTTTGAATCCGCCATATTTTTTTCAGGGCTTCCGAAATGCAAATCTGACCCCGAAAATCGAAAGAGCATGCCCAAAAATAGTTGAATATGCTAAATATTTACTCGGTTTTTCTTATAAAGTTTGGAGCTCAAAGATCTATGTCAAAATCTGCGTTCTTCGGCGTTAATGGGTTAATTGAATTTTAAAAAAATTAAAAATTCGAATCATCCGCAGGGTAAGTCCTAATGTGGTCACCAAATCTACGTAAATTTCAATTTGTAGTAATTATTTGCAAAAATCCAACTGGTATTCCAAATGGACTGGAACGTCTTGTTCGATGGGTGTGATCTCGATAATTGCCTTGACTTATTTTACAGGGTTATTAATGATACGATATATTCGTATGTACCAACTAGATCAAACTCATTTCCAACATTTTCAAAGTGGTATACAAGTGAATTAAGACAATTCATTTACGACAAAAGAAAGCACACATCATTTGGAAAGGATCTGGATCCCACAAAGATTACATTGAATTTAAGAGACTTCGTGTGAAATGTATAAAATTGTCTAAGTTAGCATATAAGTTATACATAATTGTAGTGAAGTATATTCTGTCAGCTAATAATAAGCAAACTTGGTCGTATGTGAATCATCTAAAAAAAATGATAATCGTATTCCAAGTCGTATGTACCACTCTGTGATTCAAGTTAATATATCCCAGGATATAGCAAAGCTATTTTCAACTAATGTTGCTTGTATTTTCAAGACCGAAGGTTTGAATATGTTACCTTGGATCATAATAAGAATTGGGTATAATTAGAATACCTTGGATCTAATTGATGATAATGTTAATGCTGGGCCTGATTATATTCCTGCGTGCTTCCTACAACGATGTCTACAAGCTCTGCTGGTTTCTCTTGTTGCATTGTTTAACAGATCTTTATCAGAGGATTACTTTCCAAAATATGGAAGGGGATTCCATTCTTTCAATTTTTAAAAGAGGTGATAAACACGATACAGCAAACAACCGGCCTATCTCTGTTATGTACTGTATTTGAAAATTATTCTATGCTATTATGGGATAACACATTTCTGAATTTGTATTGTCGAAAATAATAAACGAGCAATACGGATTCATCAGTGGTCGTTCTACTACAACGGATCTCTTATTATACACTAACTTCATAACACGAACGTTTCAGAGTCAATACCAGGTTGATTCGGAGTACTTCAACTTTTCAAAAGCGTTTGATGCAGTTAATCATGCCAAATTGTTAAAGAAGGTGTGAAACGGTGGAATTAGAGGTTTAGTGTTTGATTGGCTTGCATCCTTCTTGGAGGACAGAACTCAGTCTGTAAGAGTTCTACAATGTAAATCTAAATTCATCGGTGCATCATCTGGAGTACCTCAACGGTCCCACTTGAGACCAATATTGTTCATCAATTATGTTAATGATTTGCAATTTCGTGTGTATTTCTCTAAATATATTATTTACGCTGATGATATTAAGCTGTTTGCTGACATAATTTGCCCTATGGATGCATCGAGACTTTCATCAGACATTTCCAACTGATTGCAGTAGTCACTAGATAACGGTTTGCAGAGAAATCCTTTTAAATTTGATTATCTAATACAAGATCTTGCCATAAGAAAGGCTAGCTAAAGCGTATTTGAAATCTAATTCTTGGTAAATAGAACTATATAATGCAGTTAAGTTTACAAAAGTTATTTTATTTTTATGTTTGAATATGCTAACTTCAAATCTTTATTTTTGGCTCCATGCCCCCTAAATAAATTATATATTGTTATACCAACCTACGTATAAGGACCGTTGGTCCGTAAAATAATAATAAATAAATAAATAATAAATTTTTCCATAAGTTATTTAAAGAACAATTAATTATGTCATTGCTTTACCAGTAGCATTGAAAGGAAAAAAGATAATTTTATTTATTGATAATAAAACAGTGCACCCCACATTTAAATTGCTTCTTAATATTGCAGAATAAACAACATGAAATATTAAACCGTATTCGATTGATGCTTTAAAAATTAAATCATCTAAAATAATTATGTGGGCTGAAGTAGCAGCGACAAGTCTGCTTTTACAGCCGTGAATACATATTTAAAAGATTTGTGTTGCAGTGATAAGGTATCTGGTGGTAAAGTTGTAGTTTTATCCTGTTATTTTCATCAAACGTTGCCTATAGTACGACATGGAAATAGATCATTAATAAAATAAAATTGTTATATTATGGTCCAATCTCAAAAGTATGTCATTAACTGAAAATAAACGGTTTTCTGATAACGTCAATGAATTCAAACAATGGCTTCTGAAAATAGGAAACGGAACGTAGGCTAGTATTTTTGAAAAAGAATATGAACTCATTGAATTGCTAAATGATATGCTTTGAAATAATGACATGGTAACAGAAATTTATGAAGAGTAGATAAATTACAATAATAAAGTCTAGTACCTAAAAATATAGATGTGCTCGAACTAAATAATAACCCTGTTGAAAATATCCGTGCAGACTTCTGTACAGATATCAGTACAGGTTCCTGTGGTGTAAATTTCGGCATCGGTGTGGTTTCTGTACAGATTTCTGGGCTGTGATTTTGGACTGATTTCTAAAATATGCACCAAAAACGAAAATACAGCACATAAATCTGTATGGAAATTTTCAGAGAAATCTGCATCAATTAAAAAATTTAAAAAAAATTGAATATGTAATCTACCTATTGTACATAAAATATAGCATAAGTGCAGATTTTTCTGTGAAAATTTACGTATCAAAAGTCTGTTCAAATTTCTGTATGAAAATCTGCACAGAAATCTGCATGAATCACAAAATTTTTCAAATATTGCTAAATAAACTAAACATTGTACATATAAATATAGCTTGTAGTACGATATACGAATTTCTGGGTGCATACTGTGTAGGATTTTTAGTAATCGTTACCTATCCATTCAGTCTATGCAATATGTAGTATATCCAAACAATACCGATATAAGAGTATTTAGAATAGCATGAAACACAAAATGAAATAAAGAAATGAAAAAATCACATATTCATATAAAAATTCTGAATTTATTTTATATACCTACATTTTAACAAAAAGTTTGAAATTTAAACTAATAATGAATTATTAAGAACTGTACATATGTATTTTCACTTGACGTTCACCAGTTGGTGTAACTATATATATTGACGGATATTGATGGAAGATAACAAGGTAGTAGAATTAATATATATATATATATATATAAAATGTTCTGTAAATGTAAGTTTAAAATAATATAACTAATATGTATTGAAAATTAATGTAATGTTAATAAATGAGTGACTCGTAAAGCAACTGAGATCTGAATTTAATTTTGTATTTTTACTTATTTATAACATAGAAACGGCTATACTTTTAATAGATTCTGTTTCTATAGCCTCATCTAGCTTATTACGAGTAGCAAGAAAAGCCTTCTTTGGCAACACAATGTTGAAAATTGTTGATAGTGAAAAGGCACTCCTTTACCTTTTCACTATCAATGACAAACTCAACAATCATTATAAATGTTCCATCGGACGTTTTCGCAAAGAAGTTTTTTGATCGATTCGAAGCTCTTCTACAAGATCATTCTCTCACGGTTGAAAAAAGTGAACTAAATTAGACGAAACATGGAGACAACTCGCGGAGCGATCTGAACATTACCGAAGTGAGCTGACCATCCATTTGCTCAGTCGACCGACTCCCGCTTCCCACAGCTCATTCGGCCGTCTCCGTGAACTTGGCTACAGCTACTAGTTCAGCGCTGCGAGTCATTAGGTCCGCCAGAAGTGTTGTTTAGCGGTGTGTTAGCTTGACAGTTCGTACAACCATATTACAATAAGTATGTGAGTTTAGTTTCCAAAACTTCGTGTACCTGTCTAGAGACGAATAAAGAAGTGGGGTGTAGGATCTAAGAGAGATCCTTCTGTACGATACCGATATATGATCATCTTTACTTTCCGAGGCTAGATGTGCTCTCTCACCTGACGTCCTCTCAGCACTTTTCATCCCAGATAAAAAATCTTGAATGAACTGCTTCTTGTGGGTGAGATCCTTGTTTAAGAAAATTTATTTTTTCTGCTATTTCTAATGCACTGTTGATTTTATGTGTTTGTAAGTGCAGCATAGCTGATTATCAGCAATCCATGCTTGTATCTCTTTTTCTTGTAAACTTCAAGTTCTTCTTTAAGGCAGGTAGTTTCTCAAACGATATACTACAAACGTAATCAAGTTTCAAGTTTTACAATTAATTTCAACAGCTATCCAACAGACATTATTACTATTTCTAATTGTCGGACTGGAGTGTGTGTTTTTATTTTCATCGAGCTTTTCTGCTTAACAATAATATTGATGATTGATAGTAACTGCTCCAGATAGTTGAATAGGTAAGCATTAATCCCATTTTCCCTCTTTCGCGCAATGATATTTACATAATTGAAATGCCAAATCCGGTCTCTTGTGGCCGGTCTCCGGTCTTTGAACCTATATAATATGAATCTTTTTTTATGAGCATGCGTATGTATCACCCTTTGGGACTTATCATTTTTGGGTTCTAAATTTTTGGACCTTATAATTTTTTGAGCTATTGGTCGTACATTTATTTGCAGGTCTTACATATTTTGGGCTTTATAATTTTTGGATTCCTACATTTTTGTGCTTGATAATTTTTGGTTCCTTTATTTTTTAGGGCTTTTTTGGAATTGTAGCTTGTTTTATATTAATATCAATTTTGCAGATTCGAGAACGAGTGTAACATAAGTTTTCTAATTATAATAAATATAATATACTAAAGCAATTTTCAAGTATAAACTTAAAACTCAGAAAAATTGTGCAATATATAAACCTCGACTTATGTATCATTATTTTGTATATGTAATTACAAGTAGCAGTTATAATGACAAATTGAAAAACTATTTACACTGTTTATTTGCACTAGTCATTTACAACATCTCTCCAATTTACATTCCTCTTTATCACAATGTTGTTGATATTAATAATTTGAGACAAGCCTATTGGGTTTAAAATAATCGGATGGTGGAATGTATTTCGCGGAACTGAATTTAACGCTTGCATCGGCATAAAAAAAACCTCATGGAAACAGAGGGAAAAGCCGCTGCACGCTGGGCTTGAGACCCAATACAAATCGGGCCAACTTCATGTGTTGGTTTAACAAACAATTTGAGGCGCTATCGCCTTCACCTGTTACCGCCGTGTGATCACACGTCCTACCAAAGACATTGACAGAACTCGCCGCAATCTTACCATTGCAAGAGATGGGCAACCCAAGGCAGGCTGCCGCGTTGGCTGCTCTCCTTGGAGCGGTCACGTCGAAACTCTCGCTCCCTATCCAAAACCACTAACATCTACATCCACACACGCGCTCACTTGCATACACACCTGATTCGGCGGGGATCGCCGACAACTCTCTTTCCTGCTTATAGCTCCGACGTTTCTCTCGAACCTTGCGCGCGTCGATCGGCCCAGCAGCGCCGCAGCGATTGGTGCCCAACGGCGTGCACTCTCAATTCATAAATTCAAATATGCGGCGGGTATACCCTAAACGGCAATTCATTCTGAACCGTTTTTTTATTAATAAACTTGTCAAATAATGTATAAAATACTAGAATAAATTTTATGTGATGCGAGATCTTTTTGAGGTTTTCAATATCACAATACAGAGTTGCTGTGTAACTTCAGAAAATTAAAAACCGCAAGCAATATACTAATCGCACCAATATATAGTTATTCTTTCTTATATGTAAGAGATGTCTTACGTAATAGAGAATGTAAATTGTTAAACATCATTGGTTTATGTTTTAGTTAAGAAAGACTAATCATATATTGCTATGATTAGAATACTGATTATGGTGTTTAATTTACTACAGAGAGACAAAGATTCAATTGATTCGACAATTTTTCATGGTTGAAATAGCGCGAACTCTAATATTGTCGAATTAACAACGAATCGTTGTAGAATGGAAGACGGAAAAATCATTACGTTAATAGAACATTTATTCAATCTGATAAGGTGTATCATTCATTTATCTATCTATATCAATTAATTTTATTATAAAATATGTTTAAATTAAATTATGGAATATTTAACTCAAAGATATACATATAAACAGAAATGAAAAAAAAGTTTTTCTTGAATTTTTACTTTACCGTATATTTCATAGATGTACACCCTCTCTCTTTTACTTGATTCCGATGGTGGGTTGGAGAATTCTTTATGCTAATATACTTACACATTTACAAGTTTTCTTAGATTATGAATTTCTGTTTTATACCCGAAATATACCCATTTATAAGCCTTAGAGAAATTGTCGCGAAATTGTATGTGTGTACACAAACGTTCATCGCTGGCCAACATAATATATACTTGATATACTGTTACGACAAGCGCGCGGAATCTCGTAAATGGGAAAGTTTATGCTATGGTCATAAAGAAAATATTTTAGGTCATAGAATGGCGATATTTCTGTCAAATTAAAATTTCCGATTGCTGGTTCAACATGTAATCATATGTAAATTAAATAAAAAATATTTTTATTTCGACATATACAATTTTATTTACTTAAAAAAAAAAACGAGAGTTGTCTGAACATAGCTGCCGTTATTTCAAAGGCCACACTGTTGACTTGAACGCAAATCGACTTTGATGCATTTTAACCACGAATTCGTTGTAAAATCAACTATTCATTCATTGACTTGACTATACGTTGTTGAATCAACTAATAAAAAGTTGACTTGACTATAATTTTGTTAAAATAATGGCATGTTTGTTAAGTTAACAATGTTATTGTTGATACAATTGAATTTTTTTCTCTATGTATACGCATATAGTAACTCTTGTGGTATTGGAAACTTCAAAGAAGTCTCGCATTACATTTATTCTTGTATTTTACAGATATTTAACAAGTTATTTATAAATGAAAAGCAATTCAAAACAAATTGTAATAGAAATGAATGTAGCTTGGGGAGGTGTTGCGAACGACTAGAGCAGATAGATAGTATAAATAGTTGTTTAATATTGATTCCTATTATATAATTAAAAAGATAATTCTCATTATAATAATATAAAGTAACGTTCTAAAGCAATTTTATTTAAAAGGACCATCTGAGAAAATGTATTGACGTACGCGCGAAGTCGTACTTATTTTATTATAATACCGACTTTTTCCCTGTAACATAAAACGGTCATTCATTTTTTTTTTCTATTTCATTTATTTTACTTTTTACAATGTTAATACGATTCGGAGTACGCGCGATTCGGAGTAATGGACTCGGCGCTGCGATCGCTGTCCCCTCTTTCTCCTCCAACCGCTCGGTCTCAAGGCCCGCTACGCGAGAGAGTTTAAAAAGCGCTACTCTCTTGCGCAACGGCACTTTTCGACTCCGAAAAGCTGCCAGAGCGCCAACTCGCTGAGGCCCAGCGCCCTGCCGGTCAACCAGCTCTCGCTAAGCTGCGCCTTTGCGTTGCACAATCAAAAATTTTATAGTCAACGTCCTTTGCTAAGGACCGAGTGTGCACTCGCCCAGACAAAAGGGATAGCTCCTTCCCTCGCTTAAAGCGGCCCATCCGTTTGTGCGTCCAGGGAACCCGTGGTTGTGAGATAGCTGAACGGGCAACTGGAGTCGAAAAGGCGTTGAGTTATCGCGCCGGTTCGTCTACCTCAGTGACACGCGTAATTAAATTATTATTCATCTCTTTTTCTATTTTAGTTTATCTAATTCGTTAGTGCTCTACCCGACTAGAAATATTAAATTCTAAAACGAGTCTAAGATTGTTTCAACTCCCGTAAGAACCTGCTCCATTCCTTTCGACGCTTAGACCACTCCAAGCTTAAGTTAGTATGCCTTAAAATTTAGAAAAATTTTTCAACATAAACCTTGAATTTAATAGTATTTTATTTCAATAGCAGTTTTTGAGTACGCGCTTACTTTCTAAGATCGAATTAAATATTAATAAATTTCTATTATATAATTAAGAAAGTAATTCTCATTATAAGATAATATCTTAAAGTAATTTCAAGTAAAAAGACCACCTGAGAAAATTTATACCTTAAATACAGGAAAATTTATCAATAAAAACCTTGGTTTTAATAGCATTTTATTTTAATAGAAATTTTTAATTAGAGGAATGCGCTTTTGCTCAAACTTTGGAAAGTAGATTCTGGTACCTGAAAATGAAGTTGAGAACCAATATTTGTGACCAATGGGCATAATTTTACAAGATAACCGCTACTTAAGCCAAATATGTAATCATTTATTAAGTAGCTTCACGCTTTATAACTTGGTAACACACGAAAATCAAAAATGTTTCTTAATTACAAATGAAAATTGAGAATGCGACCTTCAATTTGAAAGGATTTTTTGCTTAGAATTTTTCACTCTATCCGATTCCATCGAAAGTGATAATCTGTTCGTTAACGCCATACATACACAAATAGCTGAATTCGTTCAAAAGTTATGGGAGTTTAAAAATTAGGCCCAATTTTGCATTTTAAATTAGTATAAAAATAATGAATAGTTTTAAGTGCAAGATTGTGTCGAGCTTTTGACTTTTACAACTTCTCAAATTAAAGATCGCGTTCTCAATTTTCATTTGTGATTTGGACACATTTTATATTTTATTTAGTTGCTAATCTGTAAAGCATGAAACAACTGTATGATTTTTCGCGTATTTGGCTTGATTATCGGTTATCCTGAAGGCTTGGGCCCATTGGTCTCTAAAATTGTTTCTAAACTTCATTTTTAGGTACCAAAAACTACTTCCCAAAGTTTCAGTAACATCGCATTCCCGGAGATCATGGTTTACCCTTGCAAGTATTACGTAATGGGGAATTGTTACAACTACTTGTATAAAGAACCAAAATCATTGTTCATGATTCATGTTTTTTGTAAATAATTAAGGAAAATCAAAGTTTACGTAGGCTTGAGCCTGTTATTTTATATCACCGTGTAGATGATAGCACCCAAACTAATTATTTAAGATTTAATATTGATTTTGAAATGTTCAAATCAAATTTTTAAACTTTTATAAACTATTTTAAATATTTCACCTTTTATAAATTTAAATATTAAAGTTTTAAATGGATTTTACATTTGTTACGTAGCACAAAAAATTGAAATCATACTCAACTAAAAGGCATGAGTTCAATTTAGTGCCTTTTTCTTGAATGAATAGTTCTTGGAAACTTTTATTGGAAAGGACATTTAATAATAAAGCTATTATGGAATTAATCTGTTTGGTATCTAATATATTTACTTTTCCAAGTGAATTTCCAAAACTTATTTCAAAAAATCAAAATTCACGTAGGTTATCTGACGTGTTGCCCTGTATAGACGAATTAAAGCATTCTATTTTCTTCAACTTAAAACTATTTCATTTACGCCATTCATTACTGTACAATTTATTGTGTATAATGAATGGTAAAACTATGATGTACAATCCCGACTAAAAATTGACCTAAATATTTAGATGGAAATTTAGCTAAATTCAAACCGAAAGCTTTTGGATTAATTTAGCTCAGCTTTTTAAACTGGGAGACAACTATCAAAGAAATTTGTTTATTTTTTTCTTTTAGAAGAGCTTCGGATCGATCATAAAACTTATTTGCGCAGACATCCCATGGAACATTTATAGTGATCATTGTCATTAATAGTAAAAAGGCAAAAGAGTGCAGGATTTGTAAAAAAATTCAAGGGGAAAATAATTTTCAACATTGTATTGCCAAAGAAGGCTGTTCTTGCTATTAGTAGAATCTATTAAAAGTATAGCCATTTTTATGATTATAAAAAAGTAAAAATACAAAATTAAATTCAGATCACGGTTTCTTTACGAGTCACTCATTTATTGATCTTCAAAACGACGTTTCGTCGATTATTTTACCACCCTTTTCAAGTCTACATTAATTTTCAATATATATTAGTTATATTATTCTAAACTTACATTTGCAGAACATATTACACACACACACACACACATATATATATATATATATATATAGTTACACCAACTGGTGAACGTCAAATAAAAATGCATATGTGCAGTTCTTAAGGGGATGCCATATGGAAAAAAATTTCCTACTGTACCGACAATCCAAATCTGAGCTGTGCGGTACTTGAAACACGTATAATAAAAAATCTAGACACTTCTACCCAAAAAACGGAGAAGACGGAGAATTCTACAGCTTCAAAGAATATTTTGCGACAAAAAAATTAATATTATTGGTCAAACGA
>UELV01003327.1:2177-12311 GCA_900490015.1 Megastigmus stigmatizans
GCTTATTTTATTTATAATAAGCTCATACATATTTGAAAATTAGTATTTTGCACCTACAATCTCTGAAACTCAGCTAACTGCGTCTACTTACGTTTTCTGAAAACAATTTAAATAATGCACACTTTTTTATATTTTATCGATTATCTACACAGTGCACTAGTTTTTCTTACTCAAAAATATTAGTATTTATTATTTATTACAAACTAAATAACCCTTTTCTTTATAAATGTTATAATTTTGTTTCTCAACTTTTGACTCAAAATTGATTGACTAAAATATAAATACAAACAGTATAAAAATTTATCAACAAATTGCATGAGCAATTGCATGTAGTGTATGCATAAAAGTTTTTGTCTGAAATTCATCACCTTGGCAGATGATAAGTTTCTTGCATCATACTTTTTTCTTGCAGCATACTTTGTTTTGATCAAAGATCAGTTGATCAAAGATCTTGTTTTGTTTTTAATTTGAGAAATTTAAAAATTTAGGTTTTAAACTTTATAAAATGCCAAAACGATGTAGATCCTCGTCAGAATCTGATAATAACTTTGATTCATCTGATAGCAAAGATGAGGATTTTTTGACTTTTATTCCAGATCCTAGTGATTCTGGTTGTTCAGATGACGGTTCTGAGGGTAAAGTATTTGAAAGATTTTTGGAAAAAAATTCTTATTCAAAAACATCAAAAAATTACAACGATAACCAAACTAAGCTTGAAAACGATAACGTTTTCGAATGGATGAATGGAGAGAAAAAGTACAGTAACGATGTTGAAAACACATTACTTTTGTCCGATGCTGATATTGTAAAAATTCGAAATATGAGTCCAGTCGAATTATTTGAAACTTTTTTTTCTCCTGAGATCAATAATTACATTATTGAGTCAACTAAGCAGAATAGTCATGATTTGACAATGTCCGAGCTAAATACTTTCATTGGAATAATCATATTCTCCATTTAGAACCCCAGAAAGTCTCAAAGACATTATTGGTCTACTGATCTTCATCTAGGCTGTGAAGTAATACAGTCTGCTATGTCTCGAAATAAGTTTGAGACCATAAAATCAAAATTGAAGTGTTCGCAACCAGCAGATGAAGATCAAAATGATAGAGCTTGGCGTTCGAGAAAAATAATGAATTTATTTAGGGAAAATATAAAAAAATTTGGTTATTTCGAAACTGCGTTGTCCGTTGACGAGATGATGGCTAAATTTTACGGTAGAATAGTTTTGAAACAATATATTCGAGGTAAACCGATAAGGTTTGGCCTGAAATTTTGGGCTCTTTTTACTGTAGATGGTTTTCTTTTAGAATTCGATCTATACTGTGCAATAAATACAAAGATAGGTTAAAATTTAGCCAAATGTGCTCAAGGATCCCGAGTTGTAATGGCTTTACTAAATCATTTGTTTTCAAAAGAAAGTGCGCGAAAAATACAATCATATCACCTTTATATAGACAATCTGTTTACGTGTTTTGATCTCCTTTTACACTTACAAAAATTGGGGTTACGCTGTACTGGTACTATCAGGGAAAATAGAGTGAAAATAATGAATGTTCTTCCTAAAAAATCTCCGCGAGGAAGTAGGGCTGTCCAACACGATAAAAACAGTGGAATCAATTACATAACTCTCATGGATTCTAAGATAGTTTCCATTGCTTCCACAGCTGGTGGAGTGACGCCTACTTACCCGACAAAAAGATATTCCAGTGAAAAAAAATCTAAAGTAGAGCTTCCCTTTCCTCGTGCGTTCGGGCTCTACAATCAATCTATGGGAGGCGTAGATGTACATGATAGCCACTGCAACAATGTTACACCAAGCATTAGATCGAAGAAATGGACTTGAATAGTTTTTATTAGATTGATCCAAGCAAGCATCACAAATGCAACAGTGATTTCAAATTGTGTCAATGAAAAAAAAGGGACTAACGTCTTTATTAGTCCCTTTATAACACTTTGACTTCGCGCTAGCTTTAGGGCATCATTACCTTGATAATCCTCAGTTATCATCTCAAAAAGTCACGGAAAAATACACATTGAAAAGAAAAAAGTATACTCAACTAATTCGTGCTCAATCAGAACAAACATTTTTTGTCAAGAATGTGATAAGTATTTTTGCAAAACATGCTTCCAAAAAATCACTAAATCAATAAATTACTGAAATAAAAATATTAATTAATGCATAAAAAAAACAAAAAAAAACCATAAATACAAAATAAAAAAAATTGATGAAAAACTAAAAAAAAAAAACAAATGAATTCTTCGTATTTTTTTTTAATGTAAATCATGTTACAAAATAAGTAACTAAACAAGTAACTTAGTTATTTTGTTGTTCTTTTTGCTCTCTGATAGTTAATTGTTTAACTAAACCACCATGAAAAAAATACAAAATTTTAAGTCTTACTTTTTGGGCCGCGATTTTTAGAGGAAAAATCGTATTATAGATAAAAAAATCTAATATTACTCGAAAACTATTAACTTTCAGAAAAAATTTCAATTGATAAAAAGTGCTTAGAATTCATCAAAGAACACAATAAAATTTTTTCAGAATTTTTGAAGAAAATTTAGAATAAATCTTTACTCGAGTGTTTTATAAATTAAAAAAATTTGTTTCCCTAAACGTATTGGTGCTTTTAAACTGATTTTTGATGATTCTCCATATGAATAGCAAGGAAATATATCAAATTACCTATATTTAGAAAGATTAAGATAAGATCAAAATTATATAATGTCACGTACGGGACTTGGCTGCTGTGTTCCCACGCGCAGCCAGCGCCTACTTGACACCTGCCCTCCGCCGAATTGGACTATCACGCGAGATAAGCGGGATCGTCGGAGACGATCCTGCTGACTCGAGCGAGAAGATCCAACCTCCCTCCAGGTGGACAGATTCTGGAAACCGAGTCTAGCTCGAGCCGCGAGGAACGCGACTCGAGGAGTCTGGACGACACCGCGACGCGGCCCACATCTCTCTCGCGAACTAACTGAACTGAATACACGACTTATACTGAACACCTGTCTTTATTACTTAAATCCCTGATAACCAACCCCGACCCTCGACATCCCCACGTAACAATTGATGCTAAGTGTGCGGTGTTTGAGAGGCAAGCGCTCGGAGTGCATGGTTATCTCGGGAAATTTTTTTAAAATTTTTTTACTTTCGTTTCATCAATCAAATTTCATACAAGTGTTTTTTGAGAAATTCTTTTAAAGTCGCGTTAAATTGACGCAAAGAACATCATGCGTGAGACACAGAAGTGAGGGGATTAATACGGCAGCGAATTTACGGCGGGCAAGGTGCCCCACAGAACCAAACCGAAACCAGAAGACAGAAAGGAAGGAAGGAGAGGAAGGATGGACAAAGGCATCACAATCTTCGCAGCGATCCTCGCAGTTCAAATCACTGCACTAAGGTAGGTCCAATTTTTTCTACATCGAACATCGAACATTTACATCCCCCGTGGGTTATCGCGTCCGAGGGAGGTTTTTCCAGCTCCCCCGTGTTAAAATAGGAATCGCGGGTAAGAGGAAAAAAGGAATACATTAGATTTAAAATAAAAGAAAATGGCTTTCGCACGAATTTTCTCGCAGTCGAAAAGCGACAAATTTTTGAACGCGAAGCGAGAAAAATCGGGGGACCGCGCACGTTTCCTTTCGCCGGAGGTCACTGACAGGAGTGACGAAACACATTCGGACGAATACACGTAAGACGGACATACGAACGCTAACACAGACGAGTATACACGATTTTTGCTAAAGTACGACGAAAGAACAAGAGCAGCGATTGGGGAGGGTATCTATAATTACAATAAGTTCCGCCGCGACCGCTCACAGGAAGCATTCTAGGAGACGGTAGAAAAACAAAGGAGTTCGCACAGGCCATCACGCTGCAGAGAAGAAAAGGATGAAATCAATGAGAAGAATAAAACACAGCTATAACACTAGAGGGACGGGGTATAATAGAAATTATGGAAATAGAAACCCGAGAGATAACGCAGGCAACTCGAACCAAACGCGCCAGGAAGAACGCGCGCAGATAATTCAAAATATAAAGGAGCATTTAACTCCGAGAGCGCTCGCTACAGTCCTCAGGCGCCGAGCGGGCGAGGCCGCCAGTAAAAACAGCTGAGCAGCCGACACAAAAATTTTGAAGAATATGTTACACAACCATCGGCGTGAAGCCACCAATAGCAACGCTAAAGAGCAAAGATTTGAAGAACGAGAGGGCTACATTCTTCATTGATACAGGCGCAGATATTTCAATTATTAAGAAAAACCAGCTACAAACACGTGTCCATGTGGACAAACAGACAAGCATAGAGATCAGAGGCATCACACCGGAGGAAACGCCTACAACAGGCAAAGCAGAAATAAAACTGCTTAACACTGCATGTACAATGTATCTAGTCCCCGATAACTTTCCCATTGAAGCGGAAGGCATTATCGGCTGGAACATTATGAACCAATTAAAAGGTCATATAAATACGAAGGAGAAACAAATAATTTTAAACGGAGTGAAAATCGTCCTAGAGAGGGAGGACGGCTTCAAAATCCCCCCCAGGATGCGCAGAATCATTTATGCTAGAGTAAGAAACACAGACGCAAAAGTTGGATGGGTCCCACTACAAGATGTAGGAGAGGGCGTTTTATTCGGGAATTTTATTGGAGAAAATCGTGACGGAAAAATCTACGTGGAATGTATCAATACAACGGCGAAGGAGGTGCAAATCCAGGTCCCTCAAGTGAACCTGCGTGCGTAACTACAAAGAAGAAAAATTTTGAAACCGTCGGCGAGGACGACAAAGTAAATAAACAGGGTGAATCTAAAGCATTCGTCGGGCGCTTGTTCGAGATAAATAAGAGCGATAAGTGCGAGGAAATAGAAGAGAGAACGGAAAAAATCATGCAGCAAGTAGACACTTCCGAGTGCAACGAGGAGGAAATAGAGAACGTGCGGGAATTAATTAAAGAAAATCCATATGTGTTCGGCTTGGAATGAGAACCACTGCCCGCAACACACTTGATAAGACATAAAATACAGACGACGTCGAGTAAACCGGTGTAAGGGAAGCACTTCAGATATCCGCCTGCTTTGAAGGAGCAAATTCAGATTGAGATCGACAAATTATTGAATCAAGGCATTATTGAACCATCCACGTCTCAATACTCGTCAAATACATCGATCCTGCCAAAACAGCCAGACGCGCAAGGAAATAAGCGCTGGCGCGTGGTCACGGATTTTCGCCTCTTGAATGAAATAACTGTCGGCAGCTGCCACCCGCTCCCCTTCCACAGCGATATTTTAGATCACTTGGCGGCATCGAGATACATCACGGTTGTCGATCTCAGACAAGGATTTTATCAAGTCGAAATAGAAGAAGCAGATAGGTACAAAACGGCTTTTGCGGGTCCGCACGGCCAATATCAATATAAAAGAATGCCGATGGGGCTCAGCGAATCACCGAACACATTTCTGAGAGCAATGTCCCTCGCACTTGCAGGCTTGCAAGGACGCGAGCTGGGCGTATATTTAGATGACATCATGATCTTTGCAACGGACTTGAAAGAGCACGGAACGCGATTTCGCAGGCTTCTCAAAAGACTAGAAGACGCAAATATGACGATCGAACCGAAAAAGTGTCAATTTTTGAAACGGGAAGCTCGTGTTTTAGGATACATAGTTGTCGACGGACAAATAAAAACAGATCCAAAAAAGATGGAGGCGGTGCGAAAATACCGAACACCAACGAGCACGAAAAAGATAAAACAATTTTTGGGGCTCGTAAGCTATTATCGCCGTTTCATCGAGGGCTATGCGAAAATAGCGCACCCACTTTCGCAACTATTAAGGCGAAATGCAAAATTCAACTGGGGAGAAGAACAAGAGGAAGCTTTTCGATAATTGCTCCCGATTTTTTGAAGCTATTCATCGTCACCACGGACGCGTCAGATTACGCAATAGGCGCAATTTTGAGTCAAGAGGAAGTTGGCAAAGATCGGCCATGCAAATATGCTTCAAGATGCCTGAAAGGTAGTGAACTTGGTTACCCGATATACGTCAAGGAGCTGCTAGCAATAGTGTTCGCAAAGGAGCAATTTAGACCTTATTTATATGGCCGAAAATTCACGGTAGTTACCGATCAGAGCCGCTAAAACACTATCGTACGACGAAAAAACCAGATTTGCGGTTCAACAGGCTGAAAACGGAACTTCGAGGATACAACTTCGATATAATATATTGCCCAGACAAACTAAATAACGCCGACACGCTCTCACGAAACCCAGTGATCGCAGAGGGAGAAAATAATCCAGAGCTCCCACGCATCGAGCTATATCAGTTAGCGAGCAGGCAAGAAAACGAGGGAGAAGAGCCCGATATTGAAACACCACCGGCCCGGCTTCTCGTCATAAGAGCGGCACGAAATACGAAAACAAAAGCCAAAGAAAAGATAGAGACAAGCTCGAATAGTTCCGTCAATCCGAAAGCACACAAATCGCTAAAAACAGCGGAGGAGATGGAAAATTCCAAGAAAAGCATGTCAACAATTAGCTCGAAAAAAACAAAAACGGCACGAAAGAAGAAAAGAAAGAGATTGAAGTTGCGGAAAAAACATCGACCACTAAAAGGCGTATTGGAGAAAATTGACGCGAAATCTCTGATAAGCGAAGCCCAAACAGAAGGGAAATTAAGTTACATAGTCAAAGAGAAAAATTTTTCGAAAAAATTGGCGGCAAGCAGCATGCCAAAGGGGGAGTTTGCCTGAAAAAATGGAAGATCAGGAGAAAGGAAGGAAGCTTCTCCATCCTCGCCCACACTCAAGAAAGCGCGGTTTGAGCTGAGCAAGGAAATCACAAAAACGTCATTGGATTTTCTCACCGTGCAGCATGCCAAAGCTAAGAAATCGGGAGAAGGACAGCAGGCAGCAGTCGAAACAGATAAAGATGAGCACACAGAGCAAGCTGAAGATCTGCTATAATCTCTTAAACCGTGGAACACACCAACCAGGCATACGACAGCGCCGGAGCTGGGCCCGATCAAGAAAACACCCGAGTCCCCGAGACGCTCGACGAGTGATCCGCTAGCTGCATTAAAAGAGCATTTGAGAAAAGGAGAAAATAATGAGGAGAGAAAATCAACACAGAACAGGATAGAAAAAGAAATAGAGAACAAATTCGAAGCACGCTTTACAATTGATGTGATAGAGTGAGAGTATAATGGAAAAAAGGAGCACAAATTAACATATGGGAAGTGAATAAAAGAGAAGAGAATGAAAAAACGAGCAAAGCGCCTAACGAAGCAAGTCCGGACAGGCAAAATAATCCGGCACCTGAAGAGCCCGAAGCGTTAGATGCAAGCTCACAGGGAACATACGAGTCATTTTACCTACTGCAAAGCAATCTCGACTTTGACGAAATACGAAGACCGCGACAGATAAGAGGCGACCGAAAGGAAGAGCGGTGTCAAGATAAGAAAAACGAGCATCACAGGGAAGTCGAGGCGCTCACGAGCGAAATGGACGCAGTGCAAGAAACGCAGGAAAGTGACCGTCCACCACCATATGATGCATTTTTTTATGAAGGCCCCAACAGCCCAAGAATTATAGAAACATTCGAGGAAGTCAAAAAATCTAAAGATAATAGGGAAACGATTTCGCACGGAGAAAGACAGAGCTGGGCACTATTGCTCACATACGAAGAAAGCCAAGAATGCAGGGAAAAAGACAACAAATTTGTTCAAGTTTTCGATATTTCCGTAGATCCGCCAGGAAATTGCCTTTTCTTTTCATTAATAAAATTAAAAAGCCTCAAAATCACCGCAATTCAACAGCGCAGACAGTTATTGGACGCTTCAACAATGATGTACAGCGAAACCCCAGATGAAACAAAAAAAAATACTCTTGTCTGACACGGAGTACGAAAACAGCGATTGCATATATATTTTCTCGAAAGAATACAACCAAAATATCTGCGTACACTTAAAGAAACAATTTGCACCTGGAAAATTTGCACTCCACTCCGTTACTCGAGATACAATCAACAGATAATCAGCGCAGAGAAACAGAGGAAAGTCGGGATGGAGACAGGAATCGTCAACAAAAAAGAAAAGAGCAGAGCAAAACCAACAGCTCAAGTAGCGCGCAAGTAGGTTGCGAAATGAGCGTAGACCCCAGCTGGCCACCAACACCGCCAGACAGGGATGCGCCGACGGAGAATATCAGCGCGGAGCAGAGTGCAAGCGAAGCATATGCACCGCCCGGCTTTGACACGGTCTTACCAGACGACGACAGCGCAACACGAACACAGAGCGTCAGAGAGGGCGAGATAAGCCGAGTGCAATCGCCTACGTCACTCGACAATTCTAGGATGAACGACAGTTCTGCTGAAAATAATCCAATTAAGAAAAGCGAAGGACTCGAACGCTACCGCGTTCAAAGCGTACGCCCGCCGCGCGAAAAGCCGTCCTGGACAACAAATGCCAACAAAGAAGCACCGCCGTTCTCGAAGTTAATGAAGATCAAATACCACCCATTTAAATACGAAGAAAATTTGGCATATTTATTGACAGCGGATAAATACTTGGACACAGAAATCCTGGTAGCCCTAATAGAGCGTCAGTACATAAACACTGAAGAAGTGAAATCCTCCGAGATTTCAGTGGGAGAGATAAGAGTCTCAGACACGTGGACAAGATCAAGAGTGCGGCGATGCTCCTAGAGCCGTAAGAGGAAGGCAGTAACGAATAAAGCGGAAAAGGAGGTAAAGAGAAAACAATCTTTTTCTTTTACCGCGGCCCTTGGACGCACAGTGATTAAAAAAAAACACATAATATATTAACAGCACTTTTATTCGAAGCCTCTCTCGCAAAAACTGCGAACTCCGATATGCCGGCTAGTATAAATTCTAATTTTGAAATTTTTATTGTTATTAATAACCTTTATCTGGGGAAATTCAAACCCTTCTGTATATAATATAAACTTCGACGCCGCAAACACCGCAATAAACCGATTTAAGCAGACGAAATCATGAATCTCGAATTGAAGAACAATCTAGCGAAGCAAAGAGAAGCTCGTCGGAAGGTGGAATACTTCACGGAGCAGTTAAATAAATGGAGCAAAACGCTAACGGAAAGCTAGGAAAAGAGGAAAGAACAATAAGGAAGTCGCTCAGCGATGAGGAGAAAAGACAGCAGAAACTAAAACAGAAGAGAGACGCAGGAGGGAAATACAAAGCGAAATATCAGACATAGGAGGAAAGAAAGGAAGCCAAGAAAGAACAACTAGCAGCAGCAAGTCGGCCACGGTGGTACGAGAGATTCGGCTACGGACGGCGCGGCGAGCGAGCGCGGCGGAACAGGAGATTCGGCCACGTACGGCGCACTATAATTCATTTGGACTTAGGTATGGACAAAATTAAGTAGCGCCTCGTGGAAAAAACATGAAAAAAAAAATAGTGTTTTGAAGCTTATGAGGAGCAGATTAAGCAGATTAAAATTAATCAAATTTCACCAGCACCCCATTTATACCCTCAAAATTGAGCCTGAAAATGAGAATTTTGGAAAAAAATTAACATTTTTTGCTCTCTTGTTTTAAATTTTTTTTTTCAAATGATACAAAACATTTTTTTCATAGTTTTTGAGATGAGGAATAGGAATCCATTGTTTAAATTGAGCTAAAAAAATTTTAGAACCCTTAAATCTACGCATATTTCAGTGTATGGTGTTTTTAGCTCTGATTTCTGCTCTTATGCATCGATTTGTTTAAAATTTGGACAATAGGCGGGGAATAGCTCAAGAAAAAAAAATACACCCCATGCCGATATATATTTTTACCCTTTGGGTGGTTTCTACCGCTTTGTAGGGGTTGAAAATAAACTTTGTCAAAATAATTTGCCATCATGGCGTCGGGAGGTAAGGAACTTCCCGACGTCTCTCTTAATAAACATTACAACTGCCATCCTGACGTAAAAGTAGGAGCAGTAGTTTGTATCGTGTGTGGAAACTTTTTTCATACAAGTGAGTTTGTTGCAAAATACAATGCAGGGAGCCCGGTAAAACTCCTAAGTAACACTTTTGTTATATGCCATGACCATCCAAACTTTGCGCTAACCTCAAACCTGCCATATGGAGTGCTAAAT
>UELV01003581.1:0-14186 GCA_900490015.1 Megastigmus stigmatizans
TCATAAGCGAAACTTAATTTGTTTCTAATTACTTAATTTTATTAATAACCTCAAAATAATGTATACTACCAAAAATCTGTTAAGAATAAAAAAACAGAAAGGAAACAAGTGAAATGAAAAAAATATTTAGTTTATTAGCACTCATGAGTTTTGGTTTTGGAACTATGTCTAAAATCATTGCCACTAGTTCATTAGTAGACCAGCAAAGAGAACCATTAATAATAGAAGAACAATCAAATTTAGATTTATATTATAAAAACAATGATAATAAAGGTGATATTGTTTTTAATGATTGAGGTTTAAAAAAAGATGGATGACGATTGTGACATACATTTAATATTCACTTAATTAACCCTATATAAATTACAAATACATTATGTTTTTAGGGCAAGAAAGTGATTTTTTTTCAAAAATTAGCTGAGGAAATATTGAATATTACGGTGATAAGTTAAATAAATATAATAATTTTCATAGTGATAATGAAACTTGCAAAAAAATGATTAATGCTAAGATTGTTGATGTCAAAGATATTCCTAAATTAATTAAACCTGAAAATCGTTTTTTAGTTCAAGCACGTTGAGTTAAATATGGAAATGCATATCTTGAAGGCAGTCAATGGTTTGCTTTAACTTGATATTATGAAAATAATAGTTATTATATTCAAGTTTTAACACAGCATTGAGTAAATGTTACAGGTTCATCTATCGGCGGTGGAACATGAATGGGAATTGGAACTGGTATTAGATTATATAATGATTAATAATAATATTGCTATAAATAAATCTCTAAAGAATCTTTTTTTAGAAAATCATTCATTGTCTTAGAACATAACTAATTAAATATATATCTGCATAAGTTTGTTTCAAAAAAATAAAAAGCACTTTAATGCTTTTTTAAAATTAATTATGCTAAAAATTTTGGTGCAGCAAGCATTAAAATGGCAGCAATGCAATTATAACCAGCATGCGGAATTATGGTATATGTAACATTCCCATTAACAATAAGAAATAGCATTCCTAGTGTTAATGATGCTCCAATATATCCAATAAAATGTTCTCAATCACCGGTTCCAGCGACATGCATGCCAGCAAAGAAAATTGTTGATGCAACAAATCCAAGTCATTTGTTACCACTTAAACTAAAAATTCCGTGTCTAGTTGCTAATTCTTCAACAACTGGAGCAATTAAAATTGTATAGATAAATAAGAAAGCAATATTTCACCATTTATCTAGTCCTTTAATTAAATTATTTTGATTGTTTGAAGTTGTTGCTGTTATTAATGATTGTAAATAAACAAAAAATAAATGAATTGAAAAAACAGCAATAATACTAATTGAGCAAACAACAAAAAGACGTTTGCAATCTTGTTTTAAAGTTAATTTAATTTTTTCAAAAATTAATGGCGATGACCGATAAAGAATAAAAATTGTCACCAATCCCGCAATTATTAATGTTAATAAATTAATTGTTGTTTTAACACTATCAGATGGATGAAACTGGTTTACAATGGTTCCAATTACTAAACCAATAATATTTGGAATAAAATAAAAATAATAAAAGGCAATAGCACCTGACCGCATAATTTCATTTTGTGCACCACTAATAACAAAATATGAACCAACTGCAACAATAATCCAACTAATAAAGTTCATCCCTGCTAAAGCATATTCATTATGTGTAAACATATATGAAATTAGAATATTAATAAAAAAGGGAGCAAAAATAGCTGTTCCTAAAAAAATATAACCCGTATTTTTAAGTTTAACTAAATTAAAATCAAAGGGAGCAGCACGATCAACTAATGTTGGTTTTAACTCATATCATGCTCTTTTAGGATTATAAACATTATCATTATTAGTCATTTTTATTACTCCTTTAAATCCTACTTTTTATTATATAATAAATTAGTTAAAAATCCATTTAAAATTTAAAATTATTTGGTACAGAATTTTGAATCCATCTATTAAAAAAGACATTTTGCAATGTCTTTTATTTAATAATTAATGATGGTTGTGTCATTTCAGGGGGAATTTCTTCACCTAATAAATCTAAGATTGTCGGAGCAATATCAGCAATTGCCGGATTATCTTTTCGTAATTGTAACCCCTCTTTTGTAATAATAATTGGAACCAATTGTGAAGTATGCTTTTTATTAGGACCCCCTGTTTCATCAATCATAATTTCAGCATTTCCGTGGTCAGCAGTAATAATCATAATTCCGTTAACTTTCTCAATTGCTGCATAAATTTTGCCAAGACAATCATCAATAGCTTTAACTGCTTCGATTGCAGCTGGTAAGATTCCAGTATGCCCAACCATATCACAATTTGCAAAATTTAAAATAATAACATCAAATTCATTTCGATTAAGTTCAGCAATTAATTTATCAGTAATTTCATACGCTGACATTTCTGGTTTTAAATCATAAGTTGCTACTTTTGGTGATGGAATTAAATCTGCTGAAGCCCCTGGTAATGTAATTTCGGCTTGTGTTGCTAGACCATTTTTAAAATAATCTTTTCCACCATCAAAGAAAAATGTAACATGAGCAATTTTTTCTGTTTCAGCAATTCGCAATTGACGGTAACCTTTTTTACTTAATCATTCTCCTAAACCATTAATAACTTCAATTGGTTTAAAAGCAACATGTTTTGAAGCAACTGTTTCTGCATATTCCATCATTGAAACAAAATAAATATCATATAATTTTGGCATAAAATAAGTTTGTGCATCATTACCCGGAAAATTAGGATTTGTTAAAGCCGAAGCTATTGCAATAGCACGATCAGGACGAAAATTAGCAAAAAAGACAGCATCACCTGATTTAATATAACCTCTTGGAATATTAATATTATATGCTGGCATTAAAAATTCATCATTACGGCCAGCTTGATATTCACGGTCAATATATTCTATTGGGTCACTAAATTCCGAGCCTTTTCTTGAAACTAAAACATCATAAGCAACCTGCACTCGGTCATATTTTTTATCACGATCCATTGCGTAATAACGACCACCAATGGTTGCAATTTCGCCAACTTTTAATTCGTTTTGTAATTGTTGAAATTGTTTAAGATAAATTTTAATACATTCTGGTTTCGTATCACGTCCATCGCCAAAAATATGCAAGTAAATTTCTTTTACTCCTTCTTGTGCTGCTAATTTATAAGCAGCAAAAATATGGTTTAAATGTGAATGAACACCACCATCTGAAAATAATCCCATAATATGAAAAGCACCATTATTTTTTTTTGCAAAATTAATTGCAGCTAAAAGTTCTGGATTTTGATTAAATGTTCCATCTTTAATTGCTTTATTAATTAAAGTTAATGATTCATATTTAATGCGACCTGCTCCTAAATGAATATGTCCAACTTCAGAATTTCCCATTTGTCCTTCTGGTAAACCAACTCATTCTCCTGCCGCATGTGCTGAGACTCATGGATATTTTGCTTTTAGCTTTTCAACATTGACCATATGCCCTTGTGTTACAGCATTTCCTTTTGAATCAGGTGCAATTCCTCACCCATCAAGAATTGCCAATAAAATTGGTTGTTTAACTTTCATTTTATTATTTCTCCTCTTTTTCTCTTTTCTTAACAATTATATAATTATTTTCTATTATTGAGAATATATTTTTCAATCATTTTTGCAACACCACCTGTTTCAACTGTTGTCGTTACTTCTTTTGCTATTGCCTTGATTTGTTCTTGACTATTCTCCATTGCAATTCCCAATCCTACATTTTTAATCATTCAATAATCATTCATACTGTCACCAATTGCCATCATTTCTGATAAAGCAATATTCCATTGGGATAAAATTCATTTCAAACCAGCTAATTTACTAATCTCTGGAGCATTTATTTCTGCTGTTCCTGAGGCATCAATTGCAATTTCAATATTTTGCCCACGAGCTGCAATAATAAAATCGTCGTTTTCATGAACATCCATTACAATACATTTATAACTTTTATTTTGAATTGTTAATGCAGAATCATATTGAATAAACTCTCCATCAAAAAATCCTAATTCAGGATTATTTTCAGCAACAGGATTAAAATTAACAATAACTTTGGTTAAATCATCAGTATAACATCATAATTTTTTATGATATTTTTTTGCCAATTGGAATAAAAAATTAACTTGAGAAGTAGACAAGGTTTGTTGATGAACAATTGTATGTGTCTTAATATCATAAATACATGCACCATTAAAACCAATAAAGTATTGATGAAAATAATCCATTTTTACTTTAATAGCTTCTGATAACGAAGTTAATACTGGTCGTCCTGTTGCAAAAATAACTCGTACCCCCATTTCTTGTGCTTTAATAATTGGCATAATATTGGCCTCGTGAATCCCTTGATGAAAGGAACAAGCAGTTCCATCCATATCTAATGCAATTAATTTAATTTTAGTCATAATTCCCTACTTTCTATTAAAATCTCATAATTATATTGTAAAAGAAAAAACCATATTTTTAAATATGGTTTAAAAATTAAATTCTTAAACAAGAATTGTCCCTTAAACAACTGCATTTGCATTTTCAGTTGCTACTTCATCTTTTAAAAGTCAATCTCTTAATTGCGGACGAAAACCATAAATAGCACCTACACACCCACCTAAAATCGCTAAAACAATTAAAATAGTAATAAAAACAGTTAATCAAGGACGTATTTTCTTTGCACAATTTTTACATTGACATTGAATTTTTTCAATATTTGCTTGATTTTTTTTGCTATTAGTTCCTTTTTGCTGCTTATCATCAAATAAATCGGGTGGTCCTGGTATTCCAATATTCATATTTTTGCCAAGTCCAACTTTAATATTTGAATCAATTGGGGCATTTAAGAAATCTGATGGTTTAATTGAAGTACGATTTTGCATATTAGCAATTCGTTCAGCAATCTTTTGAGATTGAGTTCCTTGTCCCGATAATTGTTGTAAATTTTCTTGCATAGTATTTATTTGTTGATTATTTTGTTGTCCTCAATTACTAACATTAGGAGAATATTGTTCATTTACATTTTGTTGTTGATATTGCGACGCTGATTGAGCCCCTTGGTTAGTACTAAGCTGATTATAATTTTGATTAGGTCCATTCTGCTGCTGATACTGTGAACCAAGATTTGATTGTTGATTAAATTGCTGTGGTCCAATATTTTGCGGTGGACGTTGCATTAAATTTTGTTGTTGATATTGTTGTGATAATTGAGCCCCTTGGTTAGTACTAAGTTGATTATAATTTTGACTATTACCATTTTGTTGTTGATATTGTTGTGAACCAATATTTCTTGTTGGTGAATATTGTTGTTGCGAAATATTTTGTCCGACCTGTCCAGATGTTACTGGATTATAATTTTGATTAGGTCCTTTTTGTTGATAATTTTGTTGTAAAACATTAAAATTATTTCCCTGGTTAAGAGAAGTTTGCTGTTGGTTACTTTCTGGCTTGTTGCCTAAACCATTGTTAAAAGAATGTTTAAAATTCATTTTATGCCCTTCCATTTCATCAATAATTACATACTCTTTATTTTTGTATAGTAATTATAACATAAAAATGGCCGCAATTTTAGGATAATATTGCTTTTGTAAAAACATTATTAATAATTACACTTGGTCGTTTATTATGATATAAAATATCATATAAAGCTTCAAATAAAGGTAATGTAATATTATTTGCACGCGCATCTAACACAATTGTTTTACAAGTTAAAACACCTTCTACTGTTTTTACTTGCTCTGATAAAACTTTTTGAGCATCATCAACTTGAGCAATTGCAAAACCAAGCGAATAATTCCGTGATTTACTTGAGGTAGTTGTTAAAATTAAATCAGCTAATCCTGCAAAGTTAAAAAAAGTTTCAATTTGAGCTCCTTTTGTTTTGGCAAAAAGTTGAATCTCATTTAACCCCATTGTAATTAATGATGCTTTAGCATTATCAGATTCATAAAGACCATTAAAAATTCCTGAGGCAATTGCTACTGCATTTTTTAAAGCAACCGCATATTCACTACCAATCACATCCGTATTAGCAAAAGTAACAAAATATTCATTATTAAACAAATCACGAACTTCTTGCGCAATTACTAAATCCTGTGAAACTGCCATAATACACGTTGGTTTTCGTTGTAAAACTTCTTTTGCAATGCTTGGACCATAAATACCTGCATATGCTTTTAAAATTTTTGGATTTATTAATTTTATAATTGATTTTGATAAAACTTCGTGTGTTTCAGGATCTAATCCTTTAGCAACATTAATGATAACAACTGGTTTTGTTACTGTTTGATTGATTTTCTCAATTATTAATTTAATAGCAACAACAGGAATTCCTAAAATAATATATTCAGCATCTTCAACTGCTTCAGCAAAATTTGTTGTGGCCTTAATTTCTTTATTAATTTTTAAATTACCAAAAAAATGACGATTTAAATGTTCGTTGTTAATATCATTAACTTTTTTCTTATCAATTCCATACATAATAACGTTATGATCATTATCTGTCAAAACATTTGCTAAAACTGTCCCATATGCTCCTGTTCCAATAACAGTAATATTTTTTTGTGTTTTTTTCATCATAATTTTCCTCGTTACTTTCTCTCTCTAAATAATATTTTAATTGGTACTCCCTCAAATCCAAAATATTCTCGAAGTTGATTTTCAAGAAACCTTTTATAAGAAAAATGAAGATATTTTGGATTATTACAAAACATAATAAAAGTTGGCACAACACCTTCAGGCTGAGTAGCATAATAAATTTTTAAACGCCCACCATTAAAATCTGGTGGTGGATTTAACAATTGTGCTTTTACTAAAATTTCATTTAGAACACTAGTTTTTACTCGCTGCGTTAAACCAACATAAACTTCATCAATTGTTTGAAATAAAATATGTAATCGTTTTTTTTCTAAAGCAGAAACAAAAACCATTTTCGCATAATTTAGATATTTAAAATATCCACGAATACTTTGTTCAATTTTTTTCATTGACCGTTCATCTTTTTCCATTACCGCATCTCACTTATTAACTACCAAAATAATTGGTTTATTTTGTTCAAATGCAATACCAGCAATATTTGTATCTTGGTCAGTAATAGGAACTGTCCCATCAATAATTAATAAAACAAGATCACTTCGTTCGATTGCACTAACAGCACGAAGAACACTATATTTTTCTAATTTTTCATAAACTTTCCCTTTTCTACGAATTCCAGCAGTATCAATCACAGTATAAAGTTGATTATTCCGTTTAAATGATGTATCAATTGAATCTGTTGTTGTTCCTGCAATTGGTGATACAATGACTCGTTCTTCACCTAAAATAGCATTTGTTAAAGAAGATTTTCCAACATTTGGTTTACCGATTAAAGAAAAATGAATTCCTTCTGTTTTTGGTTGAACTGGAATTTGATCTAAATGAGAAATTACTTGGTCTAATAAATCACCAATTCCAATTCCATGAGTAGCAGATACAGCAATTGGCTCACCAAATCCTAATGTCATATATTCATACAATTCACTTTCTTTTTCTTGCTTATCATATTTATTAACAACTAAAAGAACCGGTTTTTTAGCACGATATAGTATTTTTGCAACCATTTCATCATCTGGGGTAATTCCTTCTTTGTACGATAAAACAAAAATAATAATATCAGCTTCTGCAATTGCAATTTCTGCTTGCATTTTAATTTCTTGTGCAAACATTGCCGTATTATTTAATGTAATTCCCCCCGTATCAATTATTAAAAATTCTCTTGTTAATCATTCTGAGAAAGCATAAATTCGATCGCGTGTTACACCAGGAGTATCTTCAACAATTGCAAGGCGATTTTTAATAACACGATTAAATAATGTTGATTTCCCAACATTTGAACGCCCTACAATTGCAACAGTTCCTTTTTGTGCCATTTATTTTCCTGCTTTCTTATAATTACATACTATTTCATAAATTTTAGTTACCGTTTGTTCAAATGTTAACTTACTACTATCCACAATAACTGCATCAGGAGCAATTTTTAATGGTCCAACCGCTCGGGTTGTGTCAACATAATCTCGTTCTTTTAATTTAGCAGTAATTTCTGCCAAATTATTCGGAACAATATGGTTTTCTTGATTTTGATTTCATCGGCGGTTAGCTCGCGCTGTAATACTCGCTGTTAAGTAAATTTTCACTTCAGCATCAGGAAGAACAACAGTAGTAATATCTCGTCCAACAACAACATTACCTTTTTTAATCACTAATTTTTGTTGCAGGCAAACCATTGCTGCTCGAATAAAATCAAGTCCAGTAATTTTGTTGATATTATCCAGAACAAGATCAGTTTGCAACTTATCAGTAATATCTTTCCCATTGACATAAACACGGTTATTAATCACTTGATAATTAAAGTTTGTTAATTGTGCTTGTAACTGATGATGATTTGTAAAATCAACTCCAACTTTTACACAAAAATAAGTAAAAGCACGGTAAGTTAACCCAGTATCAATAAACTGATAATTTAGTTTTTTGGCCAATTCATAACCAGCAGAAGATTTTCCACTACCAGCGGGGCCATCAATCGCAATATTTATTTTCATCATCTACTCCTATTTCTATAACATAAAGATTAAAACTAAACAAATAGCTAATAAAACAACAAGCAAAAGCATAGTACTAAATAACATTTTATAACCTGGTTTTATTTTTCGATAAACAACTAATACATTATTATGTTTTTCTTCTAAAAGAGCGCTTGATTCTTTTAGCATTTCTGCTGTTGATCGTTGATCATTTTTACGCATATGTGCAATTGTACTAAATTCAATATTAGCTAAATTAATTTTAAAATCACTATTTTCTGCTTGAATTTTATCACTTACTCGATGATAAGTAATTTTTTCTGCTAAAATACTTTCTAAAATTGCTTGATATTTTTGATATGTTGGTTTATTTAACAATGTTTCAGCAATTAAAATATTATGCATAACATCACCAGCATCTTGGTCATTTTTTTGATTAGTTTGAATTGTTGCTTTAGTTGTATTAACAACTTGTTCTAGCAATTGTTGCAAATCATATTTAAAATCAGATGGGTATGTTTGTTCATCTGGGTTTTTATCCAAATACACTTTTTCTCAACTAAATTCTTGTTCAAAATCTGATTTAACACTACCAAAAAAATTATCATCAATAGCGTTTAACTTCGCCATGTAACTATTAATGACTTGACTAGTTTGATTAATTTCTTGATCAATCTCAATCTCTTTCTTAATCATTTCACGTAGCTGGGCAAATTTCTCCATTCTAGTTTCCATGTTAAACCTCCAACTTTTTTTAAACTACATTAAAATTATATATTATTATTAAAATTTTTGTTATTATTATAGTAAATAAATAATGGAGTGATAAATATGGCAAATCGTGATATATCAAAAAAAAGAACATATGTAAATACTGACTTATGTATTTCTTGTGGTAGCTGTATTATGATTGATGAAACTGAAACATTTTTTATGGATGATGATGGTTTTGCAAATACCATTGATAATGATAAGGAGTTAGTGGAAGCACAAATGGTGTGTCCAACAGCAGCAATTTTTATTAAAACATTAGAAGAATTTAAAGAAAATCGGAAAAGTAGTCTTGATACTGATTAAAAAAATGTTTTATAATTTTTATAAAACATTTTTTTAATAATTATTTTCTTGGCGAGTAAAATTAATTTTATTTTTTTTATTATAAGCGGTAAGTAAATCATCTTCAGTAAATTTTAACTGTTCAGCAATTATTAAATACTGATTTAAAACTTTAAAATAAACTTCTGATGTTTGATTTTTAATTAGTTCTGTTGCAACTGCAAAACAATCTAAATAAAGTTTTGTCAAATTAATATTTTCCTGACAATATTCATTATGGTATTGATATGTTTTAAAGTCAACGGTTAAACTATTACCAATACTAATTAAAAAATGAATTCCATCAATATATTCTTCTAATAAAATATCTTTTGCTGAAGCCGGTTTGACACTTCAATATTTAAAATCACGTTGTTCATTAATAAATTCTGCTAACTCAACTAAAAAAGCCAAAATTCGTTTCTCAAATGTTTCATTATCATTTAAGTTAAATTTTGTTAAAATATGCTTATCTAATTTTTTTTGGTTTTCTAACAAATAATTAAAAGTATTGTTACTTAACATTTTTGCTAATCTCCTTTGCAGTTCTCATTTGTCCTAAAATTGCTTTTGCATTAGGAACTTTATCATATTTCTTTACAATTTGCCCTGTTAACGAAGCAATTATTTGTTCTGAAGCAAATGGGTCACGTGGGTCATAAATTCAAGCATTATTAAAAATTGTTTCTACATTTTCTGCACCCATTGTCCCAATAACAATAGCATGAAAGCGATTCCGACGCTGTTTTAATAAATTTATCTTTGTTATTAAATCAGGTGATAAATCAGAAGTTAAAAAATCACTAATTAATAACAAATCAGCATTAAAATATTCATTACTATCCATTACTGTTAAAGTATGTTCTAATGCTGGCTCAACATCTGTATCCCCAGCAAAACTTTTTGACAAAAATTCAATTAATTTTGGTAGTGAATCTTTTAAAGAAGATAAATTATAAACATCTAAACTTTTAGAAAAATTAATCATGTAGCAAGGGCGATGCTCTGCTAAAGCAATTTTTGCAATTGCTAAAGCAAGAGCTTTTGCAATTTGTTCGGGACTACCTCGCATTGAAGAAGAGGTATCAATTGATAAAATGATTGGCCCTTTTTCTTCAGGAACATATGTTTCAATTGTTCGTAATTTAATTTGTTCTTTGGGAACTTTATCTTGTGATAAAAATTCAAATGTTGTTAATTTGCCCTCAATATATTTTTTATAAAAAATATATTTTAAAACTGGATCTTTTAATAAAACTAATTCGGCGGGAAACATATGTTCTAAATCTTTAGATTCAGTTGCTCCAATAATTTCTTCTGGTGAAGAACCAATTGGTTTTCATTCATAATCCATTACAATTTCTTCTAAAATTCGTTGTTCAATTAAATTACTTTCACCTTGAAAACGCCCTAATAATGTTGCAATTTCCATAATTGCTGGATTAGTTTCCAAAAATTTTGCAAATTTATCAATGGCTGACATATTAACACCTTTTTTTAATTCTACTGGATTTCATATTTTGCCAAAAAAGTTTCATACTGTTTTTAATAAACTATTAGCTTTATTATAAATTTCCACTTTATTATATAAATCTTGCATAAACTTTGTTCTTAATTCTTCAATTTTTGCAAAACGATAATCATTAATTCTTTTAATTAAAATGGATTCTCAAATTCCAATAAAATCACGAAATAACATATTTGGATTATTGTTTTGTTTTTTATTAAATTCATAACGATAATAATTTAGCCGATCATAAAATGGTGAATTAACTTTAAATAAAAAATCTTGTGTTGAAGCATAATTCTTTTTTAAACCATCATAACCATTAACTTTAATCCAATGAAATAAATAAATTTCTTTTTCAATATTTGAATCTAACTTAATTTTCATAATTTCATTTTCAATTTGATAATCATAAAAACTATTAACAGCTTGGTCAAACATTTCACTTAATCACCGGTTCGTTGTTTTCATCAGAGCAAACCTTGGATTAACTAAATCCGTATTTTTTAATGCTGTTAACTTACTAGCTAGTTGAACTCCCGCTTTTTGCTCTAAATATGGATTCACATTAAATCCTCCCTTGTTTTACTCATTTAATTTTTTGTTAATTGTTCAAAATTACTATTATTTATTTTTTGCTCTGAATTTGAAAATTGTTCTAATTCTAACCAATTTTCATTAAAATTTATTTTATTATCACTAAAGGCATTATTAACTGCCAACATAAAACGTTCTTTAAAAAAGAGGCAATTTAAAGATAATAATCGTTCTTTTTCATCCGGAAAAGCAGTTGTTAAACTATCAATTTCTCGTTCAACAGCTAAAATTCTTTTTTCAAGTTTTGAATTATTATCCACTTTTGAATTCTTAATTTCAATTTTAATTTCTTCATTTGTTTTAATAATTTTAAAAGTACTATCATTAACATAACTAATCTCTGTTTGCAAAACATCTGCCATATTATCTAAATCTTCACCATAATATAATTCAATTAATGTGGGTTGTGTCTTATTATGACGAGCATCAATAAAATCCTCAACACGAATAAAACAAATTGGATACTGTTGATTTTTTCAAAAAATTCGGTGAAATGTTCCTTGTAATTTTCCATCAAAAACATCCAAATATTCACTTTTGCGACTATTAACTTCTTGAATATCTTCATACTGAGCTGATAATTCTTCTAATTCTTTGCTTAAACGATTCTTTTTTTTACGAACATCATACGTTAAAGCATCTAAATAAAATTCATTAAAAATAGCATTATATGTTTCTTCTTGTTGTTCATCATCTCAAATACAATATGGAATGACTAACCAATCAGCTTTATCAACTGTATCACGACCATTATAAAATGCTGAAGCTTTCATTAAATGAGCAATCTTCTTTCAACGACGATCTGAAATATAATATTCACCTTCAGTCGCAATATACATTGCTTTTCGAAATCGAGAAATAAAATCAAAAGTTACTGGTGTTATTTTAATCTTATTAATTTCTTTTCGTCATGTATCATATTCTTCATGTGTAATTTGTAAAACTTCATCAACTTTTACATCTAATTCAGTTACTCCAGCAATCATATCATTAAAGTTTTCTTCGTCTTTTAACCCTTGTGCAATATAACGAATAATAAAACGGTCATATAACGCTTCAAGACCTTGTCCTTCTGCTGGCAACTCATTTGACGCTGAAATTAATAATTTCATTGGCACTTTTATATCTACTCCAGCATTACGAAAAATCTTTTCATTAATAATTGTTAATAAAGTATTTTGAATTGATGGTCCCGCTTTTCAAATTTCATCTAAAAAAACAATTTCAGCCGTTGGTAAATATTTATCAATTAAGCGCTTATACACTCCTTTTTGCAAATCTTCAATTGAAATTGGTCCAAAAATTTCTTCTGGTGTTGAAAAACGATTCATTAAATATTCAAAAATAGTACCATTTTTAAAAGCATGCTTTAAACGACGTGAAACTAACGATTTAGCAATTCCGGGTTTTCCTAAAAGAAAAATTGATTCACCACTTAGCATCGCTAACATTGCTAAATTAAAAATTTCTTCTTTTTCATAAACATTTTGTTGTAATTGTTTGGTTAATTCTTCTAATCTTTCTGTAAGTGTCATCATTTTCTTTTTTCTCCTAAACTTCTAAATTAATTCTTCGTTTAACATCATCTGATTTAACAATTAAGAGGCATGCTCCAACAATTCAAATAGAAGTAATTATTAGAACCAAAACAATAAAAACTAATAATCAAATATTAATTGGTTCAGCGGGATTTCCTTTAATACTTCCTAGAATCAATAAAATTGCACATAAAATTTCAACAAATAAAAAATATAAAATTGCTAACATAATATAAGCAATACCTCATCCATAAATAGCACCCGCAGTTCGGACCATTGTCATCGGAATAAAATATAATAAACTAAATAATAAACTAAGAAATAAGAACCCATAACTTAAAAGGTCTTTAACATAAATCTCAGCAAAAACTTTAATATTTGGATCAAGATAATTACTTAAAGCAACTAAAATTGCCTTTTGACCAATAAAATAAGCTAAAACAATTGCTACTAACTGTCCAAAAATAATAAAACTTCGCCCCACTCGTTCAAGTGGACTATCCCAAAACATTCGTCGTTGTGAAAAATCATTGTGCTGAGTTGGCGACAAATAACTAAAACGTTTCTGCTCCTGTTTAGATAATTCTTTAACTTCCTCCTCATATTTTCGGCGTTCTTCTTCAGTATCAAGCAACTCTAAATCTGGAAATTTACTTCCATATGTTGGCTTATTTTTAAACATTCTATTCCCCCTTTGGTATTTAACCCTATTTTAATTTGTGTAAACATTTTAACATTTTCCCTAAATTTAGGCAATTAAATTATTTTTTTCCTATTTTTGGTAGTAAGAAAAAAGTTGAGGTTTTATAAAAAATATAAATAAAGTAATTAAATACAAATTAAATTAATCGTTTATTAGAGCGATTTTTTTATTTGCATTATTC